>PVKE010020474.1:0-27460 GCA_004027555.1 Craseonycteris thonglongyai | reverse complement strand
GGCCATGAGGACCGAGGATCGAATCCCGGCTCCGGCCCAGGCAGGACCCACGTGCTGAACTGGGGAGTTCCCACAGTTCAGTTCTCTAACTGTCTCTGTCTCTGTCTCTCTCTCTATCTGTCAAAAAGTAAAATAGAAATAAATATGCACTGAAGACAAAAAGATAATTTCTCTCTATAAATGTGAAAAGATAAAAAAACAAACAAACAAACAAAAAAAATAATGACTCCCCGTTCCCCTTCCCCAGCCCGTGCAACTACCATTCTGTTTTCTTTCTCTGAATTTGACTACTCCAGGGACCTGGTCTAAGCAGAATCACCATCATGTTTATCTTTTTACGACTTCTTTCACTTAGCATAAAGTCTTCAAGGTTCACCATGCAGTAGCATGTGTCAGAATTCCCTTTCTTTTTTAAGGCTGAATAACATTCCACCATATATAGAGACCACATTTGGTTCATTTGTTCATCTGGACGGACAGGACTCTGAGGCTGGTGCCGCTTTGATTTATTTCAGGTGAGTTGCCTGTGCCTAGAGGAAATTGTGGAAAACGATCCCTGTAAGTTTGCTCTGACATCGAGGACGGGTGACATGGTGGAGACCTTCGTTTTGCATTCATCCAGTCCAAGTGTCCGGCAAACGTGGATCCATGAAATCAACCAAATTTTAGAAAACCAGCGCAATTTTTTAAATGGTAAGTGTGTCTGCTACTGGGCATGTGCCCTTCACCGCTGTCCTAGGACAGGAATGCGTGAGGAGAACGAGGCAGCAGGTGGAATGGGCTACAGATGTTGGGGACATTCTCAAGTGCAACTTCAGAATTTCTGTTTGATGGACTGCACGTCCACACCTTTCCCCTCCATTAAAAAATAAAGACATATTTTGCCTTCCCAGCTTCCATGATATGAGTGACGATAGAGGAGCAATGACATAATACAGTGTAATACAATAATAATGCGATGTAATACAATACTAATACGATACAATAGTAATACAATTCAGTAAGGTGCAAAACACGTCAGGGGAAGTTCTCCACAACAGGAGTGACCACACTGGCCTGACGTTACAGATAACCACCCGACAGTTGGCCTAGGTAGTGATGATACCGACTCCAGAGGCTTAGGCACCATCAGGAACGGAGTGGGATCTCTGCGCATGGCAGGCCCTGTTCTCTCTCCCCTTTGTCCTGGGGGAGGCCATGGCCGACAGAGTTTATAAGATGTCGTTCAGCTCCAGGATGCTTTTTCACACATGCCTGCTGCCTCCCTGGCAGGAAGGGGCTACGCCTAGTGGTTGTGTTTCTCAAAGGTTTTTACACTTTAAGAGTTGGTGTTCATGTTCCCACATATCTCATTTGGCATGTTTCCTGCAGATGATTGTGTAACAAATAAATCACTACAGCCGAGCGACGAGACAGCTTCATAACCCACCAGGGAGTTTGGGGAGCTCTTTCCCATCACTTGTCTCTTCTGTGGGGATCTGCAAAGCAGTGGCCCAGACCCGCCTCCTCGTCTGGTGACCAAGGGCTGGCTTAACCCCCAGCCTGGCTCTTCTCTGCCTAACTAATGTCTGGTTTAACGAAAGCCTTGGTGGCAGCTGAACTAAACTTTCCTACCACGAAGGAGCCAGCTGGTCCTTGTGGAGTCTCCTATGGCAGCGCAGGGCCTCCCGTTGACAGGCAGTTGCCCCAGGGTCCTCCGGGCAGGGATGCAAGGCTCTGCTTGCTGCCCCCGGCATGTGGGGTCTCCCACTCATCCTCATACACTAGCTCTTCTGGCCTTTTGTGCCCCCCACCCACTTGCACACACCTCCTGCCCTTCACGGAATCCACTAGTTCCTAAACAGGATGGTTGTGTTGAAGACCGTCCCCTTTACTGATGAACGTGGGGTCAGTCTGCGGCCTCAGGTGGGTGGATGTTTACAGGCCATGAGGACCACAAGGTGTGGGGTACATGTGACTTGATGGGGGTGGAGGCAGGAGAATGGTTCCCGTCCTGCACTCTGTATGGATTACACCACGTGCCTTTGCTTTTGCCCCATAGCCATCCTTTTCTCGTGGCCTGGCTGACTCCCTCGCACCGTGTCTTTTGTGTTTACAGCCTTGACATCACCCATCGAGTACCAGAGGAACCACAGCGGGGGTGGCGGGGGCAGCAGCGGCGGCGGAGCCCCCGGTGCGGGCGGCGGCAACCACAGCAGTGGCCCTAGCAGCTGCAGTGGCCTCCCCAGCTCGAGCAGAAGCAGACCCTCTCGGATCCCCCAGCCTGTCCGACACCACTCCCCCGTGCTGGTCTCCTCTGCAGCCTCCAGCCAGGCAGAGGCAGACAAGATGTCAGGTATGTCCAGCCCCGGCCCCTCACTGCCTCCCAGCAGCAGCCAAGGCCTGGAGGCCGGCCCGGGCCAGCCGGGCAGGCACCCCCACACCCGCCAGCCTGAAGGTCCTGACAGAGAAGCGGAGCAGATTCCCAAGATGAAGGTCCTTGAGAGCCCCAGGAAGTCCACCGGGAACGCCCCCGGTGCCGGCCAGGATGCCACCGCCAAGGAGGCGCGGGTCCCCCCGGAGGACTGCCGCTCCCGGAGCAGCCTGGGCCCCCTGCCCCTGGGAAAGCCCAGGCCCGGGGCCATCTCGCCTCTGAACTCTCCTCTCTCCGCCGCCGCGTTCCCTTCTCCAGTGGGCAAGGAGCCCTTTCCCCCCAGCAGCCCCCTGCAGAAGGGGGGCTCCTTCTGGAGCTCCATCCCCGCCTCCCCCGCCAGCCGGCCAGGCTCCTTCACCTTCCCGGGGGACAGTGACTCCCTCCAGCGGCAGGCGCACCGCCACGCGGGCCCCGGCAAGGACACGGACCGCATGAGCACGTGCTCGTCGGCCAGCGAGCAGTCCGTGCAGTCCACCCAGAGCAACGGGGTAAGAACGCCCGGCAGCCTCCGCCCGCCCGCCCCACTCCCACCAGCTCTTCTAAACCTGTCGTCGCCGCCGCTCTGCTCCGTACTAACTCCGGGCTCTCCTGCTGCGCAGTAACGACTCCAGCGCCCTGTGCACTGGCCGGGGAGACGCCAGGAGCCGTGTGCGCACGCGCCTGCCGTCCGCGGGCCTGGGCGAGGAGCCGTGTGCGCACGCGCCTGCCGTCTGCGGCCCGGGGCGAGGAGCCGTGTGCGCACGCGCAGCCCAGGGCGAGTAGCCGTGTGCGCACGCGCAGCCCAGGGCGAGTAGCCGTGTGCGCACGCGCAGCCCAGGGCGAGTAGCCGTGTGCGCACGCGCCTGCCGTCTGCGGGCCCGGGGCGAGGAGCCGTGTGCGCACGCGCCTGCCGTCTGCGGCCCGGGGCGAGGAGCCGTGTGCGCACGCGCAGCCCAGGGCGAGTAGCCGTGTGCGCACGCGCCTGCTGTCTGCGGCCCCGGGCGAGGAGCCGTGTGCGCACGCGCCTGCCGTCTGCGGGCCTGGGCGAGTAGCCGTGTGCGCACGCGCCTGCCGTCTGCGGCCCCGGGCGAGGAGCCGTGTGCGCACGCGCCTGCCGTCTGCACCCTGGGCGGCCCCGCAGGAGCCCACCAACGCCTCCTAACCTCTCCTGCTCCAGGACAGCACTGCCCTCATCTCTACTAACTCGCTCCTTGCTTTGTGTGTGTCTCCTTAATACGAGCAAGCTGACCGTTAACCGTCTGATCTGAATGCAACCTCTTTACGTCTGTCTTCTGACCAGCAGGCTATCTCGGAACTCTTCCTTTTTGCCCCTGCCTTTCTCTCATACGTGTGTTTAGAGGGGTCAGCGTCTCTGCTGTCGACCTCCTGTGTAAAGCGGAACCAACACTTTCATAAGCTGTGTTTTGCTCATCGCTTGGTCGTGCTTTTTTATGCCTTAAATTATCTTTGCAGCATTTTTGACTCACCTGCTGGGGAAAAACAAAACAAAACAAAACAAAAACCCTCAAGAAAACTTCCAACAGCAACTCAGAGCAAACTAAGCTGACAAAATGGGGGGAAGGAATCTCTCCCGCGGAAATAGTTGCCCGCCCTTCCCCGCAGTTTCCCCCTGGAAGAGACTGCTTAGGGCACCTGGAGATGCGGCTCCTGCGGCGGCTGGCCCGAGGCTGCGTTCTTTCCAGCAGGGGGCGCTCCAGGCGTCCTCACCCGCCTCGAGCCGGCCACCAATGTTCTCAAGCTGAAGGGTTGCCGTCTGTGGTGGGCCTTTCCCCCATTCTGTGGCTTCCTCACTCTCCTCCCCAACTGTTTTGCTACATGGTAGAGGACCTGACCCATAACACCTTCCTGAAGGCATGCGTGAAGGAATACAACTGTTCTAATGAGTGTATGTTTGATCACTTTATAAATTTTTAAATACACTTCCCTAAAAGGATCTGTGTCTCTCTTTATAAAAAAAAAAACAAAAAACCGGCTTTTGCATGTCTTTCTCTCCTCTGGACTTCTGTCGGCGCCTTGTTTGGATTGACCTGGCCTTATCCTTTCTTTCCTCCTATGTTTTGATATATATTTTGTTCAACTTCATATGTAATTGAGGAAGCAATTAGGAAATGGGTCTTGGTCCGTTGATTGACGTTGGAGTCTGATTCTCAAAAGCAAGTGGTCGAGCAGGCATCCTCACCAGCATCCGTGTTGTGGGGGCCTTACGGTGTCCTGCACAGTAGCGTGGCACCCTTGCTACGTACACAGGTCAGCGTCAGGACACCATTTCAGCCAGAGCCAAAGATGCAGGGGAGCCCAGTGTCGCTGTGGGCCAGAACCTGGTTGAATACTCAGCGTGTGGCCCTGCCTCACAGCTGTGACCCCTATGCATCAAGCAGGTAGCAGCTCTGAAGCTTAGCCTAACCTGGACACTCTCCCCTGAGCACCTGAGGAATTCTCAGAGCGAACACCAGCTGCCCCCCTCACACGGGACCCCATGCTGGTCCCGGGACGCCCATGGGTGCCACGCACACCGGCCCCGCCTGGCTGCCTCCCAGATGTTCACTCTGAGACAGTGGTGGCCACATGGGGCACACGTCTCGGCACAGTGTAGGTTGCGGAGGCTACTGCCTCTTTTTTCTGCCTCGCTTTTTCTTGTGTGGCAGGTAGCCTGGGAAGGGAAGTTGCCCGTGTGGTTTGATGAATCAGAATGTGTTACAGAAATGCCCTAGAGGCCTGAGAAAGAGCATTGGAGGCCTCAGATGGGGATTTGGCCTCTGGACTCCTAAGGAGTTCAGTTAAAAGGAATTGTCGCCCTGCCCTACACCCACCCGCTTGGGCCAGCGTAGCCCGCTGGCGGGTCAGCAGTGGTTTCCTTCCTCTTGACCACTTCCGTGGAGCTGTCTGCGGTCCCAGCCATCAGCCGTGCCTAACCCACAACCCAGGTCCTTCCTCCTCCTTTATATGGGGACCTTCTGGAAAGTTCTACTGAGAACAGAAGTGGAGTGGATCTAGATCTGTCTAGACAGTGACTATGCCGTCCCCGGTGTGGACACAGTGCCTCCCTGCACCCGCCCACCCTCAGCCCTGCCCATCCTTCAGAGGCCGCGTGGCCCACGCAAATCCCTAACCTCCCGCTCTGAGGGGTGGTAACTACCCACTGGCCAGGCGGTGGTGAGCATTAAATGAGGTCGATGTCAGATGCCTAATCCTTAGCCTGGTACATAGGAGGTGTTCAGAAAATACTAATAACTATTATTATTACAGCAAAGTACTCAAATGACGGTATGCTTTATTACCAAAAGAGGCTATGCCACAGAAGTTGCTTTTTGTTTGTGTTTTCTCGCAAACTTGGCTTTGTAATCACAACTGTGGGGTATGGCTCTATGCGTCAGACTACTAAAGAACATGCTAAAAGGATAAAACCAGGCCACAGCCTCACGAGGACAATATGGGCATCCCTGAGGGCAGTGACGGGCAGCAGCCTCCTCAGGGATGACAACTCGGTGCCCCGGTGTATCTCAAGTCCACTCGCGCTGCGGGGCTAGACGCGGAGGCTGGACTTCACGTCCAGGTGCTGGCTGTTGGTGGCAGTCAGCCATCTGCTCTGCTGTGTCCTGACACCATCTCAGTAGACCAGGGCCAGCCGACCTGTGGCAGGGTTGCCTGGCAGTCACCCCACGGCTTCCCAGGACCTGCTGGAGACGTCTGAGAGCCCAGAGGAGGCAGATGTCCCCAGAGCCAAGGTCTGCGTGTCCAGCCAGTGTCGCTGGTGGAAGCCTCTGAGAACCAGCAGACGGGAGCAGGGCCCCTGCCGCCATCCTCCACGCCCCCACTGCTGGTAGACGGGACTGGGCAAGATGTGGCTCAGGCTTTGGCAGTGGTCCCCGCTTCTTCCTCCTCCCCTGGAACCAAGGGCTCTCGCTTGGTAAATGGCTGCTTGGGACAAATACCGCCATTGGTATTTCTTCTACTCGCCAGCTAATGCCACCCAGCTTGTGGGCCCGGGTAGGGGGCCTTAAGAAATGATCTTTGTTTTGCTTTTGCAATCATGCCTCGTTGGCTGAGTTACTGAACAGGTGGTGAGTGCCTGCCACATGTCAGTCACTGTGATGGACGCTGAAGACACAGCCATGACTCAAAGACATTGGGTGCCGCTGGTGCTGCAGGATAAGTTTGGGGTAGGCTCTCCCCTGCGAGGGTCTGTTCCCAAAGCTGAGTCTTGGGGCCAAGGAGTTCGAAGATCTTCAGTGCTGCGTTCCCATGGCAACAGCATCTTCGGGACGCGTGAATCGCACAAGCTTCTAATAGGGCCATTCAGCACAAGCCACAGACAGGAGGCAGAGCAGGATAGTAGTTGAATTACTTTCTAGGTATTGTGCATTCTTCTGGAAGGAAAAAAATGGGAATTATTAGGCATGCCAGCAACTTGGCAGGATTCTGGCATGTGCATTCTGGATGACCGTTTTTCATCTGGCCTATTTGGGGGCTCCTCCAGGCCCTGATCTCAGTGGGCTAACGGGCTCCTCTCTGCTGCTCTTTCATCATAATTTTTTAAATGCGCGTGGTAGTCACAGCAACGCTGCTGTGACGTGGGTATAACCCAGTGTGGCGTGAACACAAGCAAGCCATTCATTCGAAGATGCGAGGGGATGCGACTAAATGGGACTAAAATAAAAGCCTCCGAATGTAAAGTATCACCATTGCCCTGACTTTGCTTTATACGGCTCCTACTTTGCTTTCTAGAGAAACTCTGGTTTTCAGTTACTGAAAAAAAAAGCAGAGTTAGGAAGGCGAGCGTGGGGGCGGTGTGCCGAGAACCCCCGTCCGTCTGGTGAGCCGCTCTGGGTCCTCGTGCCGTGGCGCACTGAAGAGCGAGTCCACGTCACCAGATTTCGTTTCAGTTGCCCTCTGCCTTTTCTCTCTCCGTCTTTCCTCTACAGAGTGAAAGTAGCAGCAGTAGCAACATCTCCACCATGTTGGTGACACACGATTACACGGCAGTGAAGGAGGATGAGATCAATGTCTATCAAGGAGAGGTCGTTCAAATTCTGGCCAGCAACCAGCAGAGCATGTTTCTGGTGTTCCGAGCCGCCACGGACCAGTGCCCCGCAGCCGAGGGCTGGATTCCGGGTTTTGTCCTGGGGCATACCAGCGCAGTTGTCATGGAGAACCCCGACGGGACCCTCAAGTGAGTGCCCCGGGGGATGGGGGTGGAAGGCTGAGCACAAATGAGGCATCAAGGCCCCAGAAGCCAAAGCGCATTGAGAGAAAGCAGCGCTCTTGTCTGTTAGTATGAGCTCATGTCTAAGCACAATGTGGAACACCAGAGGGGGAGGATGGGGTGGCTTTCCAGCTCTCAGACACCTTCTGTGGCAGGAGTCCCAACCTCCGGGCCATGGACCAGTACAGGTCTGCAGCCTGCTAGGAACCAGGCCCCACAGCAGGAGGTGAGCGACGGGCCAGGAAGAGAAGCCTCGTCTGTCTTTACAGCCGCTCCCCATTGCTCCCATTGCCGCCTGAGCTCCGCCTCCTGTCACAGCAGCAGCGGTGTGAGATCCTCACAGGGGCAAGAACCCTGTTGTCAACTGCGCATGGGCATTCCCCCTCACCCCCTACATGGAAAAAATTGTCTTCCTTGAAACCGGTCCCTGGTGCCAAAAAGGTTGGGGACTGCTATTCAATGGGTTCTTTCAGTTGCATCCACTTGCAGACACACAGCTTTTTCAAAGCCACAGGCTAGACCATGATAACATTTTCGTCTGGATGTCAGAGGGAGCGATTGAGGACTTTGCAGGGACCCTTATCTCATTGTTGGGGCACCTCAGTGAAGATACTCATTCTGTAGGCTAGCTGCAGCAGGCGAAGAGAAAAGCTGTCTTACCTTATGTATGGCGGAAGTCAGTCAGTGAAACTTAAAGTCACTTCTGTTGCATTACACATTTTGAAAAAAACTGGAATCTGGTGCCAGATTCAAAAACTTGCCTGAATTTCTCCAGCTGTGGTGGAGGTCAGACACCTGGCTTCTGGGAGGTGAAGCACTGCAGGCCTTTGTGACTTTTTAAATCTCCAAAGACATCAGCCTAAAACCCGGACCCAAAGGCACTGAGGGGCCGTGGTGCTCTTCCATCTTGGCTGTGGACTCAGTGTTTGTGCCCTCAGCCCATCCCCCAGGGAGACTGGGCTTGAGATTAGGCTTCAGAACGCCTATATTCTTTTTCTTGTCCTTTTTATTTTTGATACACAGAAGTATCTTACTCCAGTAACTGTTCAAGAATCCCATTTTATACGTTGTTCCCTTCAAAAATATTCTTAGACCCTGTATTAGAGTTTTCCAGAGAAACCATCAGTGTGTGTGAGACAGAGAGAAAGTGATTGGTTCATGCAGTTGTGGAGGCTGGCAAGTCTGAATCTGCAGTGTGGCGCAGCAGGCTGAAGACCCAGGAGAGCCAATGGTACGGATAAGTCCAAAGGTGTTCTGTTAGAGAATTCCCTCTTGCTCAGAGAGGCAGGGGGTTTTGTGCTACTCATGCCTTCAACTGCATGGACGAGGCCCACCACTGCAGGAAGAGTAATAAATAGCCTTTACTGTACCAATTAAAATGGCAGTTTCATCCAGAAACACCCCCAGAATCATGTTTGGTGGGATAGCTGAGCATCCAATGGCCCAGTCAAGTTGATGCATAATAAATGAACCATCACCGGCACCTTTATATTTTAATCCTTAAAATTTGATGTAAGAAAGTGTTGGTTTTACCTCCTGAGTCTTGAGAAGGAAAGTGTTCTTGGCAAAGAGATCACTGTTACTGAAGTTTTCTCCATCATCCTAGAGCTGTGTAAGTTGAGTAGCTTCTCTGATGCTTTCAGGAATCGTTTGCTGAACACTGGAAAGACATACGATAACAGTGTGTGCATTTCCCCCTAGGAAGTCAACATCTTGGCACACAGCACTCCGTTTAAGGAAAAAATCTGAGAAAAAAGATAAGGACGGCAAACGGGAAGGCAAGTTAGAGAATGGTTACCGGAAATCACGGGAAGGACTCAGCAATAAGGTATCTGTGAAGGTGAGTACCAGCGACTCCAGGCACCAGTGTGGTCCTCAGGTGGCAGGAGGCATGGGCCCACAAGGATCGTGGGAGGGCAGGGGGTGCACAGTCTTCAGACCTGGGGCTGGGCTTGCTTGGCGATGGTCTTCCTCCCGCCACATATGCCTCCTTGTGCCCAGAAGCAGAGCCCTCGGGGGCTTTGGAGAGAGCTGGCAGGGATGGTGATAACTATATAGGTGCACGTGTGCCTTCTAAGGAAGCAGGTATCCACACAGACACCTCACCAGGCACACACCTGGCTTACAAAGAATGCCATTAGGTTCCCAGGAGAAGCAGGGACTGGATCTGCAGAAGCAGACAGGGGCTACAAAGCAGTGTGGCCCCGACTTCCTTCAGTGCCCACCTCAGACCACAGGGGATATAACTAGATTAGATGCCGGGACACAGGCCCGCCAGGCCCAGCACATTCCCGGACTCCAGTCAGCATTTGTCCTTTATAATCAGATTGCCTGAAACCTGTGGGGGTTCTGCCTGGAAATCACTCCTAAAACAAGGCTATGCAGCCCTCAGCCCACAGGCTGCATGAAGTCCAGGACGGCTTTGAATGTGACCCAACACAAATTTGTGAAGTATCTTAAAACGCTATGAGATTTGTTTGCGACTTTGTAATTTTTTTTTTTTTATTTAGTTCATCAACTATGGTTAGTGTTAGTGTATTTCAGGGGTGTCAAACTGGCGGCCCGCGGGCCACATGTGGCCCCCGAGGTAATTTTTTGTGGCCCATGATGCTCTGAAATAAAATGAAAATAGAAAAAATGGTTATGAACAAAATAGTGCTTAGGGGAGATCGAGGCAATACCGTACACACCATTCCCTCGTTAACCCTTTAACTACTGAAGACGAGTATACACATGGCCCAGCGCCTTTCCTGGGGGCCTGGGGGCTGTATAAACGCGCTGACTCAGTACCGGCGACGTTTGTGAATGATGTGGCCCGCGTGAATCTTGCCTGTTGCACCAAATGGCCCATGTTTTAATTGAGTTTGACACCCCTGGTGTATTTCATGTGTGGCCCCAAATAATTCTTCCATTGTGGACCAGGGAAGCCACATTGGACACCCCTGTTCTAAAAGGAATCCAAGGACCCTGGGTCAGGACACCAGCCAGAAGGAAGGGACCCAGAATGGCCAGACTCTGTCCTTAGGAGGAGAAAAATGGACGTCTCTGAGGCTAAGCTGCACTTTTGTTTGTTTAAGTAGGAGGGACAAAACCCAAACTCGTAGGACAGAAAGCTTTCACATGCATTTAAAAGAGCGAAAGTATGGTCGTGAATGAAACCCAGGCCAGTGAACTTGTGTTTCTGCTCATCGTTTAGCGGCAAGTGCTGCCCTGGGATGAAAGTAATGGACCTCAAACTAGGTCATGTGTTTAGCTCATCCTGTGTGCTTTTTCCATTTCAGCTTCTCAACCCCAACTACATTTATGACGGTGAGTGCTGGTACCTTGTTCTATAGTCTTACAGGTCGTAGGGCCGGGGGCATGTCACAACACGCAGGTGTAACCTGTGCTCGTGGGTTTTCCATGGAGCTCTGGGCGTGGGCAGGAGCCGAGGGCCCGTTTGTTGTTAGGGACGCGTGGGTGGGCTTGGGAGGGTAGCCTGGAGGGGCCGTGCGACTGACTCCTTCCTCGTGCAGTTCCCCCAGAATTCATCATTCCCTTGAGTGAGGTCACATGCGAGACAGGGGAGACCGTTGTTCTTAGATGTCGAGTTTGCGGCCGCCCCAAGGCCTCGATCTCCTGGAAGGGCCCTGAACACAACACTTTGAACAGCGATGGTCACTACAGCATCTCCTACAGGTGAGGGAGGCCCACTCATGGGTCGATTTCACAGGCTGTTCCACCGTGACAGACATGACTGAGTCCATCCCATGGCTGCCTCCATGGCTGCCTTCCCACGGGACACTTCCCATGAGGGAACATTTTATACCTGATGTGCAACTAAAATTAAAAGTCCACTTGAAGTTCCTTGTTGGCACGCGAGCTCCTACCTGCCTGTGACCCTGGAGGAGAACGCTCGGGGGGCTGGCAGCTGGGGGCGCTGAGCCTGTCTGACACCAGGCGTGTTCTCACCTGTGTGGCAGTGACTTGGGGGAGGCCGCTCTGAAGATCGTCGGCGTGACCACGGAAGATGACGGCATTTACACATGTGTCGCTGTGAACGACATGGGCTCAGCCTCCTCTTCGGCCAGTCTGAGGGTTCTAGGTAAGCTGCAGCCCTGAGCTGGTGGTGCCAACACCTCGGAATCTCTACTGCAGAGTCCCTCCCCACCCTTCTCATGGCCTGAAATATATGACAGTCAGTCCCCCAAGGGCCTCCCAGATGAGAGCTGCCAGTAGCTCCAGGACATTCCGGGGCCAGGAGATCAGGGCGGTGCCCAGTGTGGGCCTTTGCCCACGACCTCTGGACACTAGAGCCTCTGGGTCGGAACCAAGTGCGCTCTTGTGTCTGTTTTCTCTTCGCTCTGATTATCCAGTTGACACTTTGGTTCTCGGAGAGGCTCATGGAATCCGAGAGAAAGGGGAGGACAGGAGGGAGGCCGTTGGGGCTTGTGCAGGCTCTGTGCCCGTCTCAGGCCCTGACAGCATCCCTTCCAGTGGCTGTGGCCTCCTGTCCCTTCCATGAGCTCAGGGCCACCTTGGTGGGACCCGGGTCACTCTGGTCTGAAGCCCTTGTTCTCTTGACTGTCCAGCAGGCCCTGTTCTCTCTCCTTCCCTCACCGTGAGCTCCTGGGGGCAGAACCCATATCTTAAGCCTTTTTCAATTTCCCGTGGTTGCACTTGACATGGATGGGTCTCCAGCTACCATTTTGGGGACCCCCAGCTGTGTACAGGGGCGCTGCTCCGGCATGGGAGGCTGCTTCCAAGAGCAAAAATAAAAGTCTACACTGCAGGGTGAATGTTGGGAGCTCCCCTGCGTAGACAGTTAGCAGAACTGTCGTAGGACTTCTTGCCCACTTACCTTAAACCTGTGTGTATTTTAGCCCCATTAAGTCAAAGAAAGGAAGTATCCTGATTTTTGTGTTATGCCACAGAAAAGAAAGTCTTAACTTTGAGAGTATCTTCTAATTTTTAAAAGATTTCAGAAAAAATGTGCAGGTGATTTTTTTTTCTCTGAATAAGTCTCTAGTGATAGCTGAGGGAGTTTAGGGACATAGGCGGATACCCTAGAGATGCAGGTGGGAAAATAACGGTGGAGGGGACATGTGTTTGTCTCTGTCACATAAACCTGTCCTCCTTTCACACTAGTCCCCACACGCGGTGTGTCCTGTACACTCACAGCGTGCGGGCCTCGCGATGACACAGAGTCCAGGTGCTCAGGAGCCGGGGCAGCCGTGGGGACGGCTCAGCCGTCACCCCCGGGAAGCGCCACGTAACCCAGCTCGGACACCTGCTCTTCTTGCAGGTCCAGGGAGTGATGGGATCATGGTGACCTGGAAGGACAACTTTGACGCCTTCTACAGCGAAGTGGCTGAGCTTGGCAGGTATGCGCTAAACCCCCGAGCCCCACACAAGAGAGCAGCGTGTAAAGGTCACGCGCTGCAGGTGGTGGGGTGTCTGCCAGCACATGGGCATTAGGTGCATTGCATTTGCCATGTAGCCTGTGGTCACCTTCCGCTGCTGGACATTGAGGATGTCACAGAGACGTTTGCAGCTCAGGTTCCAAGAGGAGGAAGGCAGGGGCCGTAATGGCCTGACTCCTGCTAGCGGAACGCCGTGCGTGGGGAATCCGGGGGAGAGTCGCCATTCCCCTTAGGATTTCACTCTCCCGTGGGATCCCTGTTGAAAAAGGCTGCATGTGTCCTTCAGGGTCCAGCTATACGTGAAGCTTGAGGTGGGGTGGCAGGGGACCTGATTGGTCACATCACACAACGTGGGGCTGACAGGCAGTTAGCTACATGTCCTCGGCCCACCTGGATGCTGAGCCCAGGGCACCCTCACATGGCAGGAGCATTCCAGGAGATCAGAAGCAGAAGCTACAAGGCCCCTGATTCCCAGCCTCAGACGTCCACAGCCACACCTCCTCCACGCGCTGTGGGTCAGAGCCGTTCCCGACCAGCGCAGACTGCAGGGAGGACAGAGATGCTACCTCCCGCAGGAGGACTAAGTCACGTGGCCATCTGCCCCTTCCACACATGTCTTCCTCTGCGTCACATGCCCAGCCCCCACACCTCTTCCCACGTGGCAGCAGGCTCAAACTTGAGGCCTGAGACCCTGTTGTCTAGACCAAGTCGAGATGTAACTGTCCATGTGGGTCATGGGATGCCAGCGCCAGGGACCAGGAGCTAGATGAGTCACCTGCCCCACGCTGTTCTGGAAGGGCTGTGATGGCAGTTGACACTCCTGATCAGAAAGGGGAGCAGGTGACCAGGTGGTACCAGGCGGTACCAGGCGGTCCATCCCAAGCTTTTTCACCAATGAGGAAAGTTCTCCATCAGAGCAAAGGCAGAACCTTGGTGTGCTACGTCTCACATTGTCACTTGTGCCGCATTCCAAGGTCGGAGGGAGACAAGCGACCTGCCTGAGCCGTGAGGAATCGGAGTCTGCCGGGAGGAGGTGGAGACAGGCTCCCAGCTGAGCGGCTGGGACACAGGCAGGCGTCCTCGGGGTCAGCGCGGGGCCGCAGCCGCTGCCTGGAATGCTGGGGGAGCGGGGTGTGCGGCCAGGCCTGGTCCGCGGGCAGGGGAGGCGCCCCGCCTCCAGTCCGCTGGGTTCGCAGACCTTTCTCCACAACACCCGGGCCTCTGGGCGTGACCTTCTCGGCCTGTTTTCCAGGGGCAGGTTCTCTGTCGTTAAGAAATGTGATCAGAAAGGAACCAAACGCGCAGTGGCCACCAAGTTTGTGAACAAGAAGCTGATGAAGCGTGACCAGGTCACCCACGAGCTTGGAGTCCTGCAGAGCCTCCAGCACCCACTCGTCATCGGCCTCCTGGACACCTTTGAGACCCCCACCAGCTACGTCCTGGTCCTAGAAATGTGCGTACACCCCGACTCTCCTCCCCGCTCCGTAACCCTCAGCCTGACCTACAAGAGTTAGCTTGGTCTCCAAGGAGGATAGGATTGGGGGTTTTAGGATTCACAGAACTTCTGAAAAACACGTCTGCTGTTAGAGACCACAGTTGGAGAGCTTTCCAGTGAACGCAGGAAAAAGTACCGTTTTAGTACGTGCTGTCCAACAGAGGCAGCAAGCCTGACAGCCCCCACCCACGCTCCACGGGGTCTCAGCCGACCTGAGATGCCCCCTATCCCCATGGCACTGGGCCCTGTGGGCCACCTCAGTCGTGTAAAGACAAAGAGTTTGCCACCTCAGACCAGTGGTGTTCTCAGCTGGGGGCAGTTTTGCCCTTAGAACATGCTGGTCTCTGAAACATGGCAGCATTTAGCTTTATCAATTCATGCATTTACTTGGATTTACAACTTCTTTTTCACTGGCAAAAGCAGGACCTTCTGCACCACTTCGTAGTTCTGGGTCATTCATTAGTGGAGAAGGTGGGACGGGCAGGAGGACACCCAAGGGCCCACATAGGGGGCAACAGGGTGACAACCGGGCTCGAGCTTCATGACCCTTCCCTAGCAAGGACGCCCCCGTCCCTGCACCTGGTTTTTGCCTGTCGGGTTCTTTTCCTTAGAGAAGTTGTGAGTGCACCTGCGGGAGGGGTGTTGCAGGACGGTCTGCCTGCCCAGGGCGGCAGGGAGCGCAGCAGCCCTCAGGAGGCTGGGTGTCGTGCACAGGCTGCGTCAGGTGGCCATGGGGCTGGGGCTCACCCCCGCCTGCTTTGGGGCCCTGCTGCACCCATCCCTGGCCCTGTCACCCGAGGCTCATTTCTCAGCCTTGGCATCCTTGAAAAATCTCAGCTACTTTGGATGATTCTTTGGGGCTAAGATGATCCCCCTTCCAGAGACCTGGCCCCTGTGGGCCCTCAGTCCCTGGGAGGGTGCTTTCTGGTTCTAGACCAGGCGTGTCGACCTCTTGGCCTCCCTGGGCCACACATACAATACAGTAACGACAGCTGATAAGCTAAAAAGTCGCCAAAAAACTCACTTTTAAGAAATTTCACGAATTTGTGTGGGGCCACATTTAAAGCTGCCCTGGGCCTTGCAGCTGCCCGTGGGTGCAGGTTGAACGAGCTTGTTGACTAACAACCACCACCCACCCAGGATTTGTAACGTGAACTATCCAAGAATCCTCCTCAAAAATCTACCAGACAAGACCTGTGTTTCTGCTTTAAAATTCTCAGTGCTTTCAGCCATCGTTTCTTCTTATGGAAAACTCAAATGGTTTGGCCTCACCATACCATTAATGGGATTTATTTTCATAACAAATTACATACTACCAAATTCTCTTTGATTCCTCCCCATTATCAGACAAGGGGCTGATTTTTCTGTAAGTGTCTGTTTTGCAAACAAAGAGGGCAGCATGGAAGAGCGTTCAGAGAGGCTGGGGCCAGACCATCTTCGTTATAATTCCACCCTTCACTTATGAGCTGCATGACCTGGGGAAAGTTCCATACTTTCTGTGCCTCCGTTTTCTCATCCATAAAATGGGGACAGGAAAACATTCTTCTCAGAGAGTTGTCATGTGGGTTAAATGAACTGATAGAAGGTATTTAATTCCCAGTACGTGGACAGCTCTGTGTGGTTTTTTTTTTAATATTTAAAGCAAATCCGCAGTAGCAAGACTTGAGACCATTAAGACATACTTATCATCTGCCTCTTACATTATCTCGTTCAGCCTTCTCATCACCCATTTTGCAGATGATAAAACCACCGGTAAGCCTTGGGAGGGGGTAGCACTTCATTCCTTCCTTCAGCAGATGCCCACAGAGCACCTACTGTGTCCCTGGAATCGCCCGGCAGCTTGCCCCCAGTGTCTCCGCTCATCGGGAGGCAGGGTTTACTGGCGCCGGCTGGGCAGGAGCCTGTGGTTCTCTCTCAGGGTTGAGCTGCCTTTTGCCCGCGTGTCTCCACTGAGATGCGCACCAGCAGTCACCCTCTTGATTCCCTCGTGCCTTCCAGCAGAGGTACAATCCTGAGCGAATAGGACGTTAGCAGCGCAGCACAGATTCACGGCCTGTGTATTTCCTAGGAGACGAGAAAGGTCCTGGGAGTGTGCTGGCACCGTAATAACAGTCACACACGCTCTCACCTCCGCAGGGCGGACCAGGGGCGTCTCCTGGACTGTGTGGTGCGATGGGGAAACCTCACCGAAGGGAAGATCCGGGCATACCTGGTGGAGGTTCTGGAAGCCGTCCGATACCTTCACAACTGCAGGATCGCACACCTGGACCTAAAAGTGAGTGGGGCGCTGGGGCCAGAGCGCGCGGCGTGGCTGACGGCGGGCCCTGCATCCGTCATCTCATGGGAGTTCAGAAAGGTCTGCGTTTCACTGGGCTGGCATGGGATTGGTGTGGTGGTAACTGAGAAAGAAAGGGAGAAGGGATGACCATCAGGGCCGGGAGATAAAATGAATGAATGCCCAGCTTAGTAAGCCGGCAAATCTAACACACTGCTTCGCACTGGTCTCCAGAGAGCCGAGTGTGGGCAGTGGCCCCTCTGTCAGTGCTTGTCCCCCTCCCAGGGGCCACCTGCTCAGAGTTTCATCCTGTTTTACACACGAACGGTTTGCTCCAGTCGGCCTCGTAGAGTCCTGGTGAGCATCATGTGTAAGCTTACGCTTGGGGTCGATGACAGTGACAGTGGCCTTCTGTCTTGCAGCCCGAAAATATCCTGGTGGATCAGAGTGTGACCAAGCCCACCATCAAGCTGGCTGACTTCGGAGATGCTATCCAACTCAACACGACCTACTACATCCACCAGTTACTGGGGAACCCCGAATTTGCAGCCCCCGAAATCATCCTTGGGAACCCGGTCTCCCTGACCTCGGACACGTGGAGTGTGGGAGTGCTCACCTACGTCCTTCTCAGCGGCGTGTCCCCCTTCCTGGACGACAGCGTGGAAGAGACCTGCCTGAACATTTGCCGACTAGACTTTAGCTTCCCAGACGACTACTTCAAAGGAGTCAGCCAGAAGGCCAAGGACTTCGTGTGCATCCTCCTCCAGGACGACCCCGCCCGGCGTCCCTCGGCTGCGCTGGCCCTTCAGGAGCAGTGGCTGCAGGCAGGCCACGGCCGGGGCGCCGGCGTCCTCGACACGTCCAGACTGACCTCCTTCATTGAGCGGCGCAAACACCAGAACGACGTTCGACCTCTTCGTAGCATTAGAAACTTCCTACAGAGCAGGCTCCTGCCTCGGGTTTGACCTGTCTCGAAGCCCTTTCTCATTCTCTTTCACCTGCCAATCCGCTGTGAAGTGGAACTTCCGAGAGAAACACAAACCAACATAACTGCTCAGCTGCTGATGCTCATCGTGTGGACTCGGGCCCCGCGGGCGCTGCCGGCGGGGCTGGGGTGGAGGGCCACCTCGTTCGCTCTGCGCGGGGGGCGCAAGGCTGCCTCAGTCTTTTATTCAGGTTTCTGCAAAAAAAAAAAAGAAAAGAAAAAGAAAAAAAAAAACTTTTTTAAACGAACACGAATAGAATTTTGCAAATTTAACATTTTCCAAGATTTATTCCAGGAAACAAAATGCCTGGGTTCAGCCCCTGGTGGAAGAACACACGGAGTTCCGGGACACCTGGGCGGACTCCCCCTCACGGTGGCCGTCCCCGCGGCCTGGCCCAGAGCCCTGCGTGCACCTGGCCCTGAGCTCTTCCAGGTGCCTGATCTGTGTGTGTCTCTCAGAGGCTCCAGGCTGGGCTTCTGAACTGTGCATTCAACCTCAAACTTTTGCATAAAAATAGGATGAATTGTTTTGCTCTCATGAAATGTAGGCCTTACTTGTATATAAGACTGGTCCTGCCTTCGATCTGTCCTTTCCCCACCCACAGCCCGGGGCTTCCTTTGGAGGGTCCGAGGGTCCGAGGGTCCTGCCCATCCACCCAGGACATCAGGTTGGGTCCTGCCCCCCCCCCCGACCCCCCAAGCCCTCAGATTGTTGAGCAGTATACAGTCAGATGAAAATACTGTAAATGCACTCATTGGGGTTGTTTTTTTGGGTGTTTTTTTTTGGTTTTATTTCATATCATGTGCAATGTTGTGGCTTTAACATTTTATGCAACTATTTATGAAGACCTCTGTTGTACCTGTAATAAATATATAGAAAAAGCACATACTTCGTACGGTGAGCTTTATGGTTTTTGTGTGTGTGCGTTGGGGGGTGGGGGTAGCGGGTTGGGGGGGGGGTCTTAGCCCTGTGCCATCGGTTCAAGGAGATTTAACTCTTCCTGAAATTTGTCAGTTTTGAGGACTGTAAAAAATGATTTCATACTCTGACTATGAAACTGGATAATAGGGTAATGTTTTCAAATTTATTATGCTATTATTCAGAATGCCAAAGTATTATTTTTTTCCCCCAAAATCAGTCTGGACATTTACTACTTTTTAGACTTTTTTGACGTTCGACTTTCTGTACAAAAATTGGCTGGACTTTGAGCTTTTGGTAAGAAATAAAACCACTGGAGCCCAGCCACCTTGAGGCGGGCGCCCACTGTCTGTCACTGGCAGGCCTCACGCCGGTGTGGGGAGGCCTCCAACACGGCACCGGGTTTCTGGGCACGCTTGAATTTTTCGGGATGTCTTTTTATCTTTATTGTGTGAAATACACTAAAACAGAGGCCTGCCCGCTTCCCAAGCCAACCAGACACCTAGATCTTGAGCCATAAATTGGCGTAGTAGAGCTTTGCAGCTTCCAGTGTATTTTATTTATTCTTTTGTTGGGTTTTGTTTGTTTCTTGTAAAATTGTACAGAAACTTTTTAAAAGACATTGGATTCAAAACTGGATGTGTATTTGTAACCTCACAGCTTTTATTTGTGTATTGTTTCTTTTATGATTTCAGTTAAATTTTTACATTATTTTGCATGTACATTTCTTTGTACAGAGACCTTACATGTTTACACAATACGATGTGATATAAATATTTTATTTTGCCATCGGTCCTTTTAAAAAATTAAACATATTTGCCTGATTTTTGTGTTAGGCCTTTTATTTAAATTGGTCACTATGGAATCAAAAAGGGAGATCACTGATGGAGAGAATGAAGGCATGGCCTCCCACGGTTCAGGGCGGAAGAATGTTCTGGATTGGGGATCTGCTGAACACAGCCAGAAACGCTGAGGCTCCAGCAGAGTGGCTCACGGAACCCAGACACTGGTGTGTCAACAACCAGCTTTTCACCGGTTGACAGTGGGTTGACAGTGTCACCGTGGTCCTGGCTGGAATATCTAAGGTGGACCATTTCTTGATGAATGTAGAGTTGTAGCGAAGGGAAGAACTGGGGCATCCTGGCCATAGAAACGCAAAGTAGACATTGTCTGGACAGACTGAAGAAAATGAAGGGCTTCCGTTCAGGTCCCAGCGTTACCAGCAAACCAAAGGTCTGCACCTCTGAAGACCCTGCTTTGCACCAAGCCCCCTAGATCTGGGGACTCACAACACAACCAGGTTTCGTTTTCCATCTCTGCTGAGAAACTGAAGGTGGGATCCTAAGTCAGGGCGTGGGACGCTCACCCCTGCAGCAGCACGTGCACACTGTCTCAGGCCCCACATTGGGTCACATGGCCACCACAATTTACAGTAAATCGTGAGCATCATCTCACAGCAAGTATTGACCCAAAGTATATTAGACCATTGGAAAGAGATCCTTTCAACTATACATTTTTGGGACATAATGGTAGAGACAAAAACAATTCCTGGGGAGGAAGCTGGGATGGCTCAGTGGGCCAAGCATTCACTTTGCAACCCCAAGGATCGAATCCTGGCCCCGGCCTATGCAGATCCATATGCTGAACTGGGGTGTGCTTCCCATGCAGGAGGCCCCCAGATTGGTTCTTGCCCCCCGGTTCAGCCCCTGGCTTGAGGGGGCCATGCGGGAGGCCCCCAGCCCAGTTCTGCCCACCTGTGTGGAAGGAAACCATGTCGAAAACTGATGACGTACAACTACGGAGACTGCCCTGGGCCCTCGCCATCTCTCTGTCAAAAACAATAAAATCTTTAAAAAAATAATTCATGGTACTAATAGAATGCTTTGAGTGTGTATATGTTTTACAAAAAGTAAAATATATAAATCATAAGTAAGTAACTCGGTGCATTTCTATGCATGTATGTACCTGTCATCACCACCCAAAGTGAAGTACAGAACATTGCCATTGTCCGCCAGAAGACCCCTCTCCCCTTCCCAGTCAGTCCCTCCCTGCCAGGGGCCATTGCCACTGTTCTGATTTCTGTCATCCACAGGTTAGTTTGCCTTTGAACTTTATGTAAATAGAACCATACTTTTGGGGTTTTTTTTAACAAAATTTGTACTTTTTTTTTTTTTTTTTAAGATTTATTTATTGTTTTTGACAGAGAGATACAGTCAGAGACAGAGAGAAGGGGGAGGGCCCAGAACAGTCTCCATAGGTGCACATCATTGGTTTTTCCACATAGTTTCATTGCACAGGTGGGCTCGGGGCTGCACAGGGCAGGAACTGGGCTGGGGTCTCACCCCAGTGAAAACTGAACTGGGGGCACTCCCCAGCTCAGCATATGGGTCCTCACGGGCCGGGGCTGGGAATCAATCCTCGGTCCCCAGGGCTGCAAAGTGAACGGCTAACCCACTGAGCCATCCCAGCTTCCCCAAAATTTGTACTTTTTAAAATTAAGCTAAACTGTGTTGTGAGGTAACTATAGATTTCACATGCAGTTGTATGAAATGCATGCTTTGCCAGGTTTCCCAATGATAACAACTTGAAACCTAACACATGTCACAGCCAGGACATTGTCATTGATATAGTGATGATTCAAGGCATTCCTTCGAGTGCCCTTTTATAGCCACACCTACCTTCCTTAATTGTTACAGGGCTAGTCAAATTATTTGATTCAGATTGAATGAGCTGTGGTAGTTGATGCTACTCAAGTAATTGTCTAGTTATTCAGTTACGGTACTGAGAGAAGATGTTGACATCTTTATAATTCTTGACTTGTCAGGGAAGCCAGGATGGCTCAGTGAGTTAAGCTCTCACTTTGCAGCACCAGGGACTGAGGATCGAATCCCGGCCTGTGCGGACCCATATGCTGAGCTGGGGAGTGCCCCCAGTTCGGTTCTCACCGGGGTGAGACCCCAGCCCAGTTCCTGCCCTGTGCAGCCCCGCGCCCACCTGTGGAATGAAACTATGTGGAAAAACCAATGATGTGCAACTATGGAGACTGCTCTGGGCCCTCCCCCTTCTCTCTGTCTCTCTGTCTCTGTCTCTGTCTCTGTCTCTGTCTCTGTCTCTGTCTCTCTCTGTCAAAAACAATAAAACTAAACCTTTAAATTCTTGACTTGTCTTTCTCCTTTCACTTCTGTCAGTTTTTGCTTCGTGTATTTTGCGGCTCCGATGTTTGATGCAAACACACTTAGGATAACTATGTCTTCTAGGTGAGTTGACCCTTTTATCATGTAACATCTCATTATGCTCTCTAGCAGTTTTCTTTGCTCTGATGTCTCCTGTATCTGATATTAATATAGTCACTCTGACATTTTTTAAATGAATGCTTACTTGATGCATCCTTTTACTGTCAACATACCTTTATCATTATATGTGAGTATATTTCTTCTTTTTTTTTTTAAGATTTATTTTATTGATTTTTGACAGAGAGAAACAGAGATAGAGAGAGACAGAGAGAAGAGGGAGGGCCCAGAGCAGTGTCCATAGTGGACATTAGTTTTCTATATAATTTTACTCCACAGGTGGGCACAGGGCTGTGCAGGGCAGGAACTGGGCCGGGAGCCTCCCGCATAGGCCCCGGCAAGAACTGAACTGGGGGCACAGCCCAGCTCAGCATGTGGGTTTGCATGGGCCGGGGCCGGGATTCGATCCTCAGTCCTCGGGGCTTGAAAGCGAGCGCTTAACCCACTGAGCCATCCCAGCTTTCCCAGTGAGTATATTTCTTATAGTCACATAGTTGGGTCATGTTTTTTAATTCACTGTGTCATTCTCTGTCTTTTAATTAGTGTGTTTAGATCATTTATATTTAATGTAAGTATTGATTAAGGCTTAAGCCTGCCCTTTTATTTTTTGGTTCACCATTCTTCTCTGGGTTCCACTTCTCTATTTTCTTTTGTCTGCCCTCCTGTGGGTTGCTTGAATACTTTTAGAATTCCATTTGATCTATCCATAATGATTTTGAATGTATCTCTTTATATACAGTTTTAGTGGTTGCTCTGGGTATTTCATGACATATACATAACTCATCACAGTCTACTGGTGTTACTATTTTACCAGTTTTAGTAATACATCTCATTACTCTTCCTAGTTTACAATTCTTGTAAATGTTTTCTCTACATTCATTTAGAACCACATCATGCAATGTTACAGTTTTTGCTTCAACTGTCAAACATAATTTAAAGATTTATTTATTGTTTTTGACAGAGAGAGAGAGAAATACAGAGTCAGAGACAGAGAGAAGGGAGAGGGCCCAGAACAGTCTCCATAGTTGCACATCATTGGTTTTTCCACATGGTTTCATTCCACAGGTGGGCACGGGGCTGCACAGGGCAGGAACTGGGCCAGGGGCTCACCCGGTGAGAACTGAACTGGGGGCACTCCCCAGTTCAGCATATGGGTCCGCACGGGCCGGGGCTGGGATTCGATCCTCGGTCCCTGGAGCTGCAAAGTGAGCACCTAACCCACTGAGCCATCCCGGCTTCCCAAAACATAATTTAGAAAGCTAAAAAGAATGAAAATGTATTTACCCTTATTTTTACTCTGTCCATTGTGTTTTCTTCGTTCCTGCTATTCCAAGATTTCTTCCTTTATCCTTTCCTTTCTGTTTGATGAACTAACTTTAGCCATTCTTTCAGGATCGTTCTGGTGGCCACAAATTCTCTTTGTTTTTCTTCATCTGCTAATGTCTTGATTTACCTCCCTTTATTCCTGCTGATATTTTTCCTACATACTGAATTTTGGGTTGACAGTTCTTTGCTTTTAGCACTTGAGAAGTGTTGTGCCACTTCTTTGGGCAGTCATGGTTTCTGATGAGACATCTGTCATTCAAAAATGGTTATCGTCCCACTGGCCTTTAAGCCGTGTTCTTTCTTCCCACCCAGCCCCTCCCGAGCTATTTTCTCCTTGTTCATATTGAGTTGTTTCTGTTGTTCTGTCTGCAAGTACATCGGTTCTTCTCTGCCCTGTCCAATCTGCAACTGAGCCCACACACTGAGTTTATTTTGGTGGTTGTATTTCAGTGTTCTGAAATTTTATTTATTTTAATTTGTTGAGACATTTGATGTTTTTATTTATTCCAAGCATGTTGACCATTCACTGCTTGAAGGATTTTTATCATGGCTGCTTTAAAATTTTTTGTCTGCTAATCTGAGAATCTCTCATCTCATTGCTGATGTGTATTGCTGACCTTTTTTCGTGTAAGTTGAGATGTTCCTCATTGGTCTGATGCACAATTTGCATTTGAAACAGGGACATTTTAGATCTAAGATTGTAAGACTCTGGATCCCATTTGAACCTTGTGCTTTAACTGGCTTCCTCTGGCACCGTTCCAGCTGGGGGTGGGGACAGGGAGCCACCTTAATGGTGGACAGGGGTCTGAGTTCCACTAGGCCCCCCAGACGTCACAGAGCGTGATATAGGTCCCGGCTGCCCTGGACCTCCTCCACCACCCAGTGGGGAGGTGAAGGCACCTTGTTATTGCTTGGCAGGAGTACTGGCTTCCCACATAATCCCAGCTGGCAGCGAAGTGGGTGGGGAGTCTTATTACTACCCAGCAGGGATGAAACTCCCGGGCTCCCTGTTTGTCCCTCTCTAACGCCACCTCAGCAGTTTGGGGCTCCCCGTTACAACCTGACCCTAGTGGAGATCTAGGCTCCCCGCTCAGTCTTTGTGGGTGGGGTAGAGGTGGGAGACGCATTGCTTTCCGCAGTGTCTGGCTAGAGAGGAGTTGTGTGAATCGCTTTTGTCTTACAAGGCTGCTTTCCTGGTCCCATGTCTGGGGAGAGAGGGTTTCATTGGGGCTTTTGTTGTCTGCATCTGTTGGCATTTCCAGGTTGTGGCTTCTTCAGCTCTAAGACTGGGATGCATGAGGCAAGAAGGCCCAGGGAACTCACTACTTTGTTTCCTGAGCTCTGCAGCCCCTCACTGGTCTGCTGTCTTCTCTTCACCTTGCAGTCCTCCGGAGTCTGTTTTCCAGAATGCCCGAGGGATGTTAGTTAGACTCAGTGGGGGGAACAGGAAACATGCATCTATCTGCTCCAGTATCCCAGAAGCCCCAGTCCACAAGCAGTGCGTCTCTTTGTTAGTTTTAGGATTCCATGACATTGGTCTCCAGAGATGGGTACAAAACAACCACGCAATCTTATTTTCAAAGTAACCAATTTTACCAGTTAGAGAAGGGGGAGAGCTTTATAACCAGTATTCAAGTTCATCCAAATTGTAAGGTCGTTGCATGTTTTACTGCTGTGTACCTTTTTCTGCTGACTCATTTCTTGTAAAATTCTTACTTAAATGTCAGCACGAATATTCGGCTCCTCTTCCGCAATCAGCAGGCAGAAGACCCGGGAAAGGATAGCTGGTGAGAGAAGGTAAGTAAGGGGTGGGCGGGACTCCTGAAAGCAAATGGCTTGGGTGGGCCCTTAGCTGCTTGTACAGAGCTGGGCGGAACTGGTGGGGAGACAAAGGCCAGCTATGGCCTCCAGAAGCATTGACTCACATAACTTCTACGAAGGGAAATGCAATGCATTGTCCAAGCTCTGAAGGAACAAGGAAAAGCAATGCAGTTGATCGTATTAACGGAGGAAGAAACAAGCTCACAAGTTGTAGAATCCATGGTCAAATGAATGATTATAGGTGTTTAAGTCCATTGGAGTCTTATGAAGAATTTGATTGTTAACTTCCTACTGGCCCCACAGTCCTGGGCATCTGTCATTCTTAGCTCTGTCGCTGCTCAAAATGTGGTCCCTGGGCCAGCAGCACCGACAAGGAGCTAGCTAGAAATCAGTGTCCTTTCCTCCCTGGACTATCGATTCCGGCCATTCTTTCTGTGGCCAAAAATAAAGAGCATGGCTCTGGTTTTGCCCTGTGGCATGCACGTGGGAAGCGTAGGGGCAGATGTAAAAATCCATGAGGCAAAAAAGAATTTGGGGTTGCATACAGCCCACTGCTGCATGAAAGCGCAGACGTAATGACAAGAATAGAAGACAAGAAATGAAAGAGATGCATCTACAAGAAGGGGGCTGAGCTTAATGAAGTCTTCTCATCACCTCATGACTTCTCATGACTTCACTCATGGCCTAGTATTTCCGTTCATGCATAGCTACCATGAACAAAGAATTAATATGTATTTCAGCCTGAGAAAACAAGGCAGCACACCAAGCCCCATGCCTACCGGACCAGAATCTGCTGCTGAGCATGTTCCCTCAGCACCGTAGATGCTCATTTAAGTCTGAGAAGGGCACGTGGCTGAAAGACAATGTCACTGGCCTTTCGGTTGCTCTGTTGCCCAAGTCTCCGAGAGTCAGGCCATCCATGGCCGTCAAAAACACAGACGTCAAGATGAAATCTTTCTTCGCATCCGTCAACGCAAAGTTTTTAAAATGGCAAAGATAAGGGTGGAAATTCAGTTGTGAGGGACCCCAGCGTCCCCAGCATATACACACAGCCTGAGATAAATAGTGGAAGATTTCTGTAAGCCGGGGTTAGGAAAGGAACACGTCAGCATGGGGGCAGCCATGAGTCACCCAGGCCTTTGTCCTTCTCCGCGCAGCCACGTGTCTTCAAGCGAGCTAAACACGCCAGGCTTTATTAGTCTTGCCTGATAAACAAGACAGTGCAGGGTACACAGCGCATCAAACAATGTCCTGCCAGAGGAGTTTTTAGTCCATAAATTACAGCAACTTGGAAGGAAATCAAGGCCTTTGGCCAGGAACAACACGCTCAAGGAATATGTTAGCAGAATATACCGACAGCCAGGGCCCTGGGAACAATTAAAAAAGGGCATTTCCCCCAAAAAAACATAGCAATCGCCCCATCACCCCTGGCTTTCTGAAGCCTTTCTCGGTTGAATGGGTGATAGAATTGCAGTTCGGTGTTTGATAATGAAAGGCCAGTGCTGGGTAAGTTAAAACACCGAATGCTCGACTATCCCATTCATCGGTTGGAGTGGCAAACACTTTTTTTAAGAAGATAACATTTGAGCTTTATGTTCTTCTTTGGCCGGAGAGCTCCTCGCGGCCAGCTGTAACTTGGCAAGGAAGTCGCAGGAAGTTCTTTAGAGTGAAGACAGTCCAAGAATCGAGACCAGCCTGTGTTGAAAGGAGCGGCGGTGTTCTTGCTGAAGCCGAGGTGCTGGGACCGGGGATGGGGTGGACAGGAGCGAATAGCAGAATCATTTCTGTCTGCTCAGTGTCATACATAGTACAGTGACCATGCGTCCTGGTTTGCCTGGGGCGTTCCCAGTGTGGGTGCCCCGGGAAACCCCTCAGTCCAGGGCAAACCAGGACAACTGGTCACCCTACTAATCTGTAACCGGGGGATCGTCAGGCCAGCAGGCACTCTGCAAGCCTGGTTGGGTCTAAATCTCACTCTGTGAGTCTCTGCGGCGCTGAGCCAGGCAGTCGGAAGCACCTGCTCTGGAGGAGAAAAGGGAGTGGGGGGCTTCCCAAACGTGGCGCCCCTAGTCCCTGGTGGAAACTCTTCCACAGGGTGGCTTTTTAAAAACCCTGCTTTTATTTGCAAAAGGCTTCTTGAAAAATCCTTGAGAATGCGTCCTGCTTTGAATGAAGGAGATCCCTAGACCCTTCCCGTGGACTTTCCTGGTGCCCTTTCCGTTCAGCTGTAGTTTTTCCTCCTCGCGCCACGTGAACACCTAAACCAGAACCAGACCGTCAGCCCCTGCGCTGCAGGAGGGAGTCGGGGGCCAGCCTGAGACCCTCCCGCAG
>PVKE010020473.1:0-27456 GCA_004027555.1 Craseonycteris thonglongyai | reverse complement strand
CGAATGGAATGCTTCTTGTTCACACATAATGTGGAGAAGAAATTACTCTTTTAGCTTTGAGGTAATGACCTTAAAATGTTCAGTAATTTATCCATCGGCGTGGACTTATCCCTTAAGACCTCTTTAGGGCCAATATCTTGACTACCACTACATGGCATTAATGCCACTCGCTGAGAATGTAGAATAGATTCTCTCACGAAAAGCCAGTCCCAGGTTGACAATATCCAGACACATGTAGACGAATAGAAGAGAATGGACTTCATTATAATGTGATAATCCTTACACTCCACAGATTCTAAAGAGACACATGGCAGAGAAACATGATATGGATTTACTAGCAAATTCTGGCTGCTTTGGTTCTAGCAGAGCTGCTGAGTTAAAGAGATATAATCATATTGATCATTAAGCATCTTATCTGTAAATAAGTTATGCTGTCACTGTTCTACATTTATCAATGAATGGAAAAGCAATAAAATGGGCATGGAAGCAAGTATCACTGTGATAGCCTGGGACTGGGAAAAAATAAGAAGATTTCAGCAGTAAAGTTGAGTTTATAGATGCAAAATAAAAATTCTGACATATAAATCATGTGGATAAATTTTCTAAATGGATATGACATCTTGAATATAGGAGTACAAGTTGTGGTGATAAAAGGATTACTCTGAGGTGGTGACGGCTCTTTGTGAAAAGGAGATGGACTTCCTCAGCTGACTAGAGCTTATTTCCAAGAAAAGGATCATAGGGAACTGACCAGGTTTCAGGATGTAATCACATGATATGCTCTTATCTGTGCATTACAGAAGGAGCAGAAGGAGAGCTTTGGTAAGTCAGTACCAAAAACAAAACGAAGAAAATCCTGCCCTTATTCTGGAGAACCTGGGAAAGGTATTTCAAACCAGAACTAAAAGTGTGCAAACCCCAAAGGAAATCAGGATCCCATGACAGCACACGTGTAACTAAGGATCTGGAGTAAGGTAAGAAGAAAAGTGACAAGAAATGTGTCCTTACCACAGTGGCCACTATATCCCGGCATCTCAGACTTTGTCACTCTAGTGTTTAAATTCACAAATGCTTAGAGTAGTGGCCATGACACATGGTAAAATTTCGATATCGGAATATTCAGAACAACATTAACTAAGTCAACTAAAGAGTTAATGGGGAAAATGTAGAACAATGTTTTCTGTAATAAGATAGTAGGATATATATTTGGTTTTTTTGTTATGGTATTACATACACATATCAAGATCCATTTTAAATGAAGTGTCTACTGTTGCTTGTATCATGAGTTCTAAAACATCAAATTCTCACTGTCTGCCTCTTAAATCCAAACAAATTCATCTTCCCTTCTTAAGTGCCCTTGCAATTTAGTGTTAATAATCTTTGAGACCTATAAAATGCATCTAAAAAAATACAATATGCTAACATTTATTAAATTTAATAAATTTAATATTATTTGCCAAGTATTGTGCTAAATATCTGAGTTCTTCAATACATAATTTTAATTAATTTTTATAGCAACAATACAAGAGAAGCTTTCTTAGCTTCATTTTATAGATGGAGATATTATAGTTCAGAAAACTAACTATCCTGCCAACAGTTGCTCAGGACTTAAGGGCCAAAATCAAGATTTGAATCCAGTTGGAGAGGAAGAGGAGGAGGAAGCAAGAGAGAAAAAAGAGAAAGAGAGAGATAATAACAGACAACCTTCATATACAGTTTCATCATTTGTTGCTCCTAGCTGTTGACCCTATTCTGTGAAAGTAAAGATATAAGATCATGAGATTCAAAAAGTCAAATCACCAGAATGCATTTCAAATTGGTTTGCAGTATACACAGTTTGATAGGGCTCAAGCAAATGGTTGTCATCTGGTAAGAATCAACTTGTCAGGATTACTCCTGAAGAACTCGCAATGTTTGAAATGTTTTTCCTCAGCATAAGTGAGAGAAGAAAGAGGCATTTCATATCCTGAATTAGATATGCTCTTGCCCCCGTGATATATAATCTTATCAGCAGCAATGAGGATAAGATAAGGTGGCTGTCCTTTATGCCTGACTGCTTTAAGGTTGGACACAGTTGGTGTTTTATCACCACTCTAAGAAGGTGTCATCGTCTAGGTATATAAGAATTACTCAGGTAAACCCTAGCCCAATTAAGGCCAGGAGGCTTGTACATTCTATAAATCGATGAGTGAGCCTGGACTATTCCATTAGCTTCTGCAATATACTCCTTGGTAAGCTGAAAAAAAAAAAAAAAAAAAATTAAAGGCAATATACCTAGGAGAAATGAAAGGAGACAGATGACTGATGATAGCGGCTTCAGGTCTCACATTTTGTCTTGAGTTATGACGTACGACTTTTTCTTGCCATGTGTATTTATTGACAGTTGCATACAGCTCTAGCTCTGGTTCTGGTCAAAGCAATGAATATATTAAGAAATCTATCTCAGACCAACAGTTTCTAAAGGTTGAAAGAGGTCTATTGAAGAAAATAACATTATTTTTGAACTTCAGCTTCTGCTGTCGAAGCACTGATAACAAGTAGGAATATGCTTCGCTTTTATATGCATGAGGACTCTAGTCACTGTTATTTCAATAAAGGGCCATTTATTTACATGGGAAATAGAGAATTGAGGGAGGTAAGAAATAGCAGTCACTCTCCAATTTACGTTTGGTTAAAGAATAAACAAGTTTTTTGAGTGGAGTGGACCAGTGTATGCTTAACATTGTTACTTAATGCAAATTAAGGTAAGAGCTACTTTTGTTTAGGTACAACTGCACTTAAGTACGACGGCACTGTTTTTCTGTTCCTTTACATATGCCAAACCTTCACAGCATTTTTTTTCTTACAATCATGTAGGTAAGTAAACAATGATTAATACTTAATAGAACATGGAAGTCAGTATTAGACATGGGCTTACAATCTACAGCTCATTTGTTAGTTCATGTACAGGATCTTTTAGCATTTATCACTGAGAAGCTGTGAATCATGTTAGATTATGGTCACCTTTTGTCATCATTTATCTGAAATAATTGTCTGCTAATTCCAATAGTATGGACTGGTGGGAATGTGGTCTGAAAGGTTCACTTTCATGGGGATCGATTTATATATCCATTTGTTATGGGCCAGCCTAGAACTGCGTATCCCGGGGGAGGTGGCTTGAAGCACAGACGTTTCTCTCACAGTTCTGGACGCAGCATGTCTGAGACCCAGGTATCAGCAGGCTTGGTTTCTCCCCAGCTTTCTCTCCTCGGCTTACTGACACCCCCTTATCATTATGTCCTCACATGGCCTTCGTCTGGGCAGGGGCATCCCTAGTGTCTCTCTGTGTATGTCCCAATTTCCACATTATTTAAGGACACCTGTCAGAGTAAATTAGGGTCACCTTAATGACCTCATTTTAGCTTAATTCCCTCTTTAAAGGTCCCATCTCTAAATACAGTCACATTTTGAGGGGGAGGAGATCAGACATATAGCTTGATTTAGGGGGAGGGACACAATTTAGGCCATAGCACCTTTATTTAGCAACTTTTATGTGATTCAATCTGGTTGACTGTACTCTCTTTTGTATTCTTCTCCACCTAAGAACATTTTTGTTTAAGATGAATTTTTAGCCTTTCTTCTTATCTTTAGGATGATAATTCTTACCTTTCTTCTTATCTGTAGGATGACTAGTTCCAGGAAATATTATTAGTATGGGTACAGGTGCTTCAGATAAAACTTAGAAAAAATTCAGCTGCAAATGATAAAATGCTTAAATTAAAATGAGGCAATGCAGTGATCTTTGTTATACCAGGGTCTGGGAGAATTTCTAACAACAAAAACATCAAGGTAAAAGAAGAAGAAAAAGGTTAAAATATTGAATTTGATCATAAACTTGAGCATTTGTGCTCAGTGAAAAAATATTTGGGTCAAAGATAACAGAAAAAGTTATTTTTGCAAGGCTTACATATGAGGGGCTCCTGTGTGGGGCAATGAACTTCTTGTATCAACATTTGTATATCTGCTGATTAGAAAAAAGGAACATGCAGTTCACAAAAGTTGAAATACAAAAGGTTAATAAGCATATTGCAGCCATGCTCAAATTTATTTATTAACAACTAAAGAACTGAAAATGAAAACACAATGAGGAAATACCTTTCATTCATTAGAAAGCTAAGCTATGAGAAGTGTTGCTGAGGATGTGGCATTGAGGAAGGCATGCACTTTTGATGACACAGAAGGTGGCACCGCCAAGCTGGAGATCAAACTGCTTATAATGTCAGGAATAAATCTAGCCTCTAAGCCAATAATACCTCTCCTAGGATAATCTCACAGAGATTCCTAATGTGAACAATGAACAGTACTCGTGACAGCATTCTTATGAGTGTAGGGAACTGGAGTGCACCCCGGTATCAATGGCTGTCAGAATAGATGAAGTGTAATCAGTATGCTCCATAGAATTCAAATCAAAGTCAGAAGCAATGGAGTACAGTTACACATAAAAAACATGGAAAGAATTGGAAAGTATAATGCTTAGTGGGAAAAATAAGAAAAAGATATCTATAACATAATCAACTTTTGTCTATTAAAATACTTGCACACAATAATAACAATACACATTTGATGACAACACACAGAAAAGCTGCCAGTGGGTACAGGGAAGGGAAAGGCAGTTATAATAACATTAAAGGGAGGGGGGAAACAAGTGGAAAAAAAAGCACAGATCAGAACTGAAGTATATTGTCACTTCAACCCTCTGCACTAAAATATATGAGAAAGAAAAAGAAGTTACAAGAATTTTTCCAGCAGAGTTGAATTTCTCCTTGGGAAAACTCCTTTATAATAATATATAAACATTTTCTGAAATCAATACATTATCTCTAAAAGGACTTTAATTGAAATGGTGGCCACCACGGCCTTCCGGCTAAGAATCAGCTTTGATAGATGAGTCTTTGGCTTCTCCTATTGACATTAGTGGAACTTCTGTCCATTTGCAAACACTCTGCCTATTTTGTCACAATAGGTTCTGAGTGTTATCATCTCTGCCTCAATTTCTTTACCTAATAATAGAGACTTTTTTTCATTTCCTTTAGTCTTCATTCCCCCTTTGTAATTCAGCTCAATTTACTCAAACTCAATTCAGAATTAATTTATTGTTGTGATATATGGTTTGAGTCTAGTTGAATACATGGAAAAGAAAAGGACTCAGTGTAGGGAACTTGTTACTGAAGCCACCAGTCTTCTTTTCTTCCAACAAACTCCTAAAAATCATGATAAGTAGTTAAATAGATACCAACAGCACCCAACCTCTCAAGAAAATTAGAATAAATTGTTCAAGTGAGAATCTATTTCATCCATATATTTCTAACTGTTCTTTGAGATCTATCCAACATGTTTTCAGTAGAGTATTTTCCTTAAACACAAATTTGAGACTTCTTCACACATTCATGTACCTTTGCTCTTCATTGTTAAGGGAGCAAAGATCAGAGTATGTCTTCAGATACTTACTGTTCTAACCTACCCAATCTTTGTCTCTAGTCCCAACCCCAAAACAGGTCTCAAACTTATCAGAAAAGGAAAAATCCTTTCATCTTCCTTAGTGATATTTCCCCTATTTGAATTGGGCCTCTTCTCTATCTTATATAGTAATTGAATCCCTACAGAGGTTTTAGACTCAGATGTTTGCACCTCTTTTTTAGAGGTATTTCCTCAGGGGAAAGTCCTAGCTCCTTATTTTGTGGGGCTATTAAAATTTATTAATAATGCTTTTGGGAACTAACATATGTTTGCCTTATTTCTGGTATGATGCATATGAACATATTTGTCTTCCACTTCTGCATAAAAACCCAGCTCTTAAAAGGTGGAAATTATGTTCTTTTATAATTTCCAAGTAACCTCTCCTCTTATTCCTGGCTCTTAATCTGCTTTCTTGCCTACCATAAATGTTCAATGAATATTGGTTGAGTTGAATGACAGAAGTTCAAATAACTTTTTAAAAATTCTTTAGAAATTAGATTCTAAACTCCTATTGCTCATACTTATTGAGTCATTCATCATAACTGAGTTAACCAAGCCTACAGATGGTTTTTGAGAAAACTATGGTGAATAAAAGATAGCTAATACGGTAACTTCTAGCACATTATAAGGATATTGAGCATGGCTCCCCTGAATTTGGGTGAGAAAGGCACTATATGTGGGTGGGTCTCTCTTATGAGAAGCAATGGGAGCAATCCTGGGGACATCAGTCCAGCAGTATCAACCACCGAGAATGCAGTGAGAGTGCATGTTTATCTAGAGCTTGTCATATCTCAGGCACTTGTATTAAATAACTGAATCTTCTTAAAACCCTATAAGGTTTGTTTCTGCATTGCCAGTAATAGAAATAGTCACAAGGATGTAAAGTATAACATAGGGTATATGGTCAATAATATTGTAATAACTAGGTATGGTATCAAACGGGTACTAGACTTATTGGGGTGATCACTTTGTAAATTATACAAAAGACTAACCACTAGATTGTACATCTGAAATATAACATAGCATGTCAACTGAAACTGAAAAATAAAAAAAAATACTATACAAAAGAAAAAAAACTCTGTAAGTAGGTATTATTTTTATACCTCTTTTACATATGACAAAACCAAGACATAGAATGTTTAATTTTTCCAGTGTCGTATATCTAATAAGTGGTAAAGCTGGGCTATGAACCCAGGCAATATTGCCCACTGCTCATGCTCTTGAACTCTACACATAGCAGTCCCAGTGAAGTAATACTGACTATAAGGTTGATCCTTAAGGTACAGGTACAGAACAACCATGATGCGCTTTCTCCACTCTGAATGTATGTTTCTCAGTACCACGGGTCATTTGAGAAAGAAAGACAGGGAGGAGAAAGGAACCTTTATGAAATAGGAGAAATGCCCCTGATTGGAAGGTTTAACTTTAGAATCCTGATTAGGGGGTTCAAAAGAGATGGAGAATGCAATGGAGAGTTTCACAACATGGAAAGATGTATCACGTGGCAAGTTGGAGTCCTCCAGCCCCATTCTGTACCCCATAAATAGGAGTGGAAGTTAATAAAGAAAATGACATCAGTGATAGAAAACCAATAACATTATTTTTGTATACATCTGGATCGTAGAATATGAATCACCTCCCTGTCCCCTCATTGAAAAAACCTATTACATGAAGCAGCCTATGACAACAGGAAAGTCAGATATTCCATGTATTTTGGTGTGATTCTTACTCCACAAAATACAATGTAGAGAAAATATCAGTTTTATTTTTTACTTGAAATCAAACCTACTGTACTCCAAGCCTTAAACTTCCTATGATTCCAGTGGAAGGGATGCTTGAAATCAAGTTGATTTCATGATCCGCTACCCACAAAGCCAGCTCTTAATTATCCCCTTGAACTGTCTTTTCTCTTTTTCCCTTTTTTCAGCCCCAACCCCGGGCCACAAAAAAAAAGGGGGGGGGGCGGGTATTTCCCCTCTTCCCACTCTTTTTAGGATGATTACTATATTTCTTTCTGAGATTTGGCCAGAGATGATAAAAAAATGGCTTGCTGACCAAGTAAATCTTGTACTAATATTTCAAAGTGATGGAAAATTGCCATTAATTACCCAGAAAATAATATGGATACTACTGGAAAATGGACAGATCTGGCAAAACCAGATCAGCAGTTCCTTCGGGGAGCAGAGCAGGAGCAGAACACAGCGACCCTTCAGATAAGCCTTGCAGGCTCCTGTATCCACCCTCAGTACCACTAATGTCTCCCAGGACACTAAACAGACAGTCATTGCCGTTTATCATCACATTTCTCACTACTATCTGCCTTGTGCAAAGCATTATTTCCCTATAGCCATGTCCCCACTGAACATGTGGGCTTTAATATTCTACTAAGTTTGATTGATCTTCAGACAGGGTTCTAACATTAGGTGTTAGCCTTCCACTCTCCACACCTCAGCCCCATCTCTTGGAGCATTTACATGGAAAACTTGCAATTGTGAATTATTTTTCTGTCCCTCCATACACATACCCATGTCTTCTCTCTGGCTCTGGCCAGTTTTATAACCCAGAGAGTTCTTTCTGATAGAAGTGGAGGGATTCTTTTGAAATATAAGGATCAAAGATAATTAGTGTCCTTATATCCCAATCTCTGTTGGACAGTAAGAGCCTAAGTTCCATAAATGTCAATTAACAGACACAGATGGCCTAGTCACACAGACCAGCCTCTGACCAATGTTCTCTTGTATTTTTGCATGAGTTTTCCATGACATTTAAAAATTCTGCCACTTGTGTGAGCAAAGTTGAGGCCAATCACTTTCTCCTATTGTGATGGTCTTGAACCCTAGAGTAATAAATCTTGAGTCTGAGTTTTCCTCGCCTGTTGAACAAGGGTCCGTACATTTTTTCTTTGACACAAATCAAACGGAGAGGAAAATAATGGGCCAAAATTCTAAACATTTCAAGAAAAATGGAAGGCAGTGTACTTAGGAGAAGTGAAGACCTTTCTTGCAAAGATAAACATGCATTCAAATTGAAAGCATTTGTAAGAAAAATAAAAATAAAAAATGTAACCCAGTCTGCTTTGCTCATTTAGGTGTCTGTCTGACTCCATTGGTATTTGAATTTGTGACCTCTGGCTTGTACTTTCACAAAAGCTAGAGTGGTTATTTTCAAGTACCTTCTGCTTTAGGCCTGAAAAGGCCTGGAGGCAAAGAAACACAGAGGCCTACTCAGAACAGAAGGAAAAATGCAGAGCACACAACACAGTGAACACTTGTTCTTTTCATTCTTCTTCAGCAGAGGAAGACAAAAGAAGACCAAGGAACAAAAGACAAATGAATTTTCCAACAGATTATCCTACAATCTGTATTAGCAAAGCACAGTGTTTTCTGTTCATCTTCCCAGCATCTGAATAATTTACCAAAAAGGATTTGTTAATAGATTTTTTTGCTGTTTTGAGGTTTTTAATAAAGATAGGGCACTTTGGTTGTTATTTTGACCTACAGCTTATAAATATAATATGAATACTTTAGCATGAAAAAATCAATTTTAAATGTGCTTTTACACACTAAAATTCTTAAATGAAAGGGACTAGATAAAGAATGATTCTAAGAGTAGAAGGCACTTGAGTTTCTTCTTTGATTTTTAAAATGTCCCCTGGCCTCATTGTTAATCTCTCTGGAATCGGCTTACAAGAGCTATCCACAAAAAAACCCAGCTATTGTCAATATATCGAGAATGGTTACATGGCTAGATACTTTGTGTATGGCCCTTGTATTTTCCTTTCCACTGATCTGTTTTGTACAGTCATCTTAATTTACATTTGCTGTTGCTAAAGGATTATTTATCCAGGAAGAAGAAATAAATCACATATACAGTGTATTTGTTATCATCTTTATTACTCAACATAAGTTTATTCAATTTCCAACATATTTTGTTATAATGGTTCAGATTCAAAACTGGCTGAATATGCCACAATATGATAACTTTATCATGTCTACAGTACATGAGCTATCACAGCATATTTCTGCCATATGTCCCTCTAAAGGGAAAAATCTTACCTTGACTTGTGCTACCCTTATTTATAGAAGAGCTACTTGGGCAGCCATGACACACAGACAATCTCTTCTTCATAATTGAGTGTGTTGTTTTTTTCTTGAAACCTAAATTGTCTTTCCAAACTTTATGACTTAAAGATTCATGATTGAAAAGGAAAACTAAAATGCTTGAAAATCAACTAAAAGGAAATATATTTGCCAACGTAAATGTTGATATATATGTTTCTTTTTCTTTTCTTTAATGTTTAGTCCTAAGCAGCAAACAGCCATTGTTTTGTATTGTTGTTTCCTATGTGGTATGGTGAGTTTATTATATATATTTAAGCTTCTGTATCATTTACCTTAAAACTCTGTAATTTAAGACAACTAATAAAATTATTTTCAACACTTTAAGTTACAGTAGCTAATAAGTAATATTGTTTTATTAAATTTTAAAAATTATATTTCTTAGTGTTTTACCTAAAACCATCCATAGTTTTTACAACTAAATATGAATATTCACATATATAAAGCATTATAGTTTTACACTACTTAAAGTATAGAAGCAAAGTATAGATAGCCCATCTATAAACACTATAAAATATTACATAAAACATTATTTTAAAAGGGTATGAAAGTGAATATTTTGATAAGCTTCTTTATTTTGTTGATTTTTGGAACAGACTGATTTGTGTCAAACTGGAAATGGCAACAAGAAGTCTTCCTAGTTCTCAAAAATTCAATGCAGGGGGAAGCCGGGATGGCTCAGTGAGTTAAGCGCTCACTTTGCAGTGCCGGGGACTGGCCCGTGCGGACCCATATGCTGAACTGGGGAGCTCCCCCAGCTCAGTTATCTCTCTGTCTGTCTCTGTCTTTCTCTCACTCTGTCAAAAATAAATAAATAAATAAATATTAAGAAAAAAGAAAAGAAATAAAGTCTTTCCAAAAAAAAAAATTCAATGCCAAAAAATAAATAAATAAATAAATGCCTTTCAAATAAGAAATATAAAAAAATAAGAAATAAAAAGATTGAGAAAATAGGAGAGAATTTTTGTTAATGGCCTTTAATTCAGTATTTCCCAACAATTCAAAGAGTGATTTGTTAAAGTGTAATTTTTGTTTTTTACCATATGTGCTCATTCATAAATATATCAAATATGATATTTTTGTAATTTTATATTGTTTAAACAAATGCATTTGATCAATAAATACATTTGATAACTAAGTAGTGCTCATATTATATTTTTCTATAGTTCTCATCTGCCTTAATTTCTTCCCCCCAAAAGAGTCACGAAGCCATGAGCAGGGAATAAAAGCAATCAGCAACACCAAAAAACACACTTCCACATTTTTCACATAGATTTCAAATAATCACGAGTAGCAAGTTATCAAAAACAAACAAATCAAATCAAATAAAACCTTCAACTTACCATGGCCAAAATAACAAATGATAAGAACTGTATTTATTACCAGATGTAATGGCTTGTGCGTGTCCAAATGAACAAATAAAATCAAGAGGACAAGCAGAAATACAACTAAGGTGAGACTGAACGGTAAAGTTGTGGTTAAGAAGCATGTTTATCTAATCCTAACTCTTATTGTGCTTTTACTACGCTGTGTCCCACGCAACTGGTCAAGTGCCTTCCACAATTCCAAACACTTCCATCGTAAGCAAGGACATACAGCCTCTGTCCTCAGCCATGATGACATCACACCAAGAACGTATGGAAACTTCCAGGCACCCAGTGGCCATAGCAGGGCAAGGGCCCACTCCCTTCCCACAGCACTTCCTTGTGATCTGCAAGAATGTCAGGGTTCAGCTCCTCCTTTCAAAACTCTCAGGTCCCCTCATACTGAAAGCTACATTGTATTGTTCAAGATCTGAGCTTGTTTTGCCGGTCCTGTCTCATTGCTAAAACAAAAACAAACCAACAATAAACCTATTATATTACATGCATTTGTCATTTTTTTAGTTTCATAAACTCCAGATGTGCATTTTCAGTCGTTTCCTACTCCTATGTCATCTTGTCATTTAACACCAGGTTCAATTCAACCCAGCAGACTGAGAACTTTGTCTTCATTTTTGAGACCAATGCAGAAGTACCCTTTTCAACTGCTTGCATTTCTGTTTTAGGACAGAGAAGATGACCAATTTAAAATGCTTTAGAATAAATAAAGGACAAGCTGTGAAGCTGGTGAAATTAAATGAGAGAATTAGCATACCAATATTATCTGTTTATTTGTTCTAGAGAAAGAATGTGGAACTGATGTAAAAAAATCCTTCTTCTCAAACTCAATGTGCTAATTACTATTTCCTATATGATGAACTGGTGGACCACGTGACCTGAACAGGCCTTGATTTCCGAAATTGGTATTAAGTTGTCAAAGATCCGTATATGGTTGCATTAGGCTAAAATAATATTAGAGATGTAAAAGTGTTTGAAATGTGTAAAAAAAAATCATAAAATTATAAGGAAGAGTTTTTTTAATTACTAATTATATTAATTATTGCCCTATTCTCCATTTTGACTATTTATTTTTCTCTTGACATAACATTTGTTTTATTTTTTTCAAGAGATGTCGACTTCAATGAAGTACTCTGTGATAAAAAAAAGAGAACAATATAGAAATGGAAATAGCAGATAGAGGAGAGAGAAGGAGATAGGAAGGGAAGGAGTTATTTCTAGTTGTAGCACACAACACAAATGTATTATCTAACTTATTTATTATTGAAAATGTATTATTAAATTGAATGAGCAGAGCACATATGTTACTGTTGCTGGAGGCAACCATAAGTCACAATCTGACAGGTTACATGTATTTAATGCAACTATTTACTTTTTATGCAAGAGAAAGGATTAATTTCTTCAGTAATTGCCAAATCACACACTTCCCAAAATGCATGCATCTTCTTAGGGAAATAAATTTACCAAAATGTCATGTGAATTTATTCATGTTTCAAGGCAAATTCTGAGACTATATATATAACAGCTTCCAATGAGTGACATTAACCGACAGCTTTCATTTTATTGCATTATTTTTTGTACATTAAAATTTTTTTTTTAACATATTGCATATTGCAAATAAAATGTACTCAAATTTAAAATAGAGCTTAGGGGAAGCCGGGATGGCTCAGTGGGTTAAGCGCTCACTTTGCAGCGCCGGGGACAGAGGATCGAATCCCGGCCCCGGCCTGAGCAGAACCATATGCTGAACTGGGAGCTCCCCCAGTTCAGTTCTCTCTTTGTCTCTGTATCTCTCTCTCTCTCTCTCTCTCTCTCTCTCTCTCTCTCTCTCTCTCTCTGTCAAAAATAAATAAAAAAATATATTAAAAAAAGATTAAAAAAAAGATCTTAAAAAGAAAAACAAATGAAATAGAGCTTAACTATGTATGTATGTATTTGTATATACATATATGGCAATTATGCAGTAATACGGTAAAGATTTTTCTTTTCTTTTCCCTTCATTTGGGGTGTGAATTATAAATCTGTTTATCTGGTTTCACACATGCTTAAAGGTATTTAATAAACACAGAGATCTTTATACATCTTAACTGTGTCTTTATGTGACTCTTCAATTGACACTTGACCAGAAGAAATTAGCATAACCATTTACCAGAAATCAGTAATTTGAAAGTAAAAGTGAAAAATTAATTTATTTTTGGAAATGCTAGTGTTTTTAGGGGTGTGCAGAGATTCATAGCCAAATCTGATAACCTGGTATTTTTCAGGGTTATAATATGAATTGTGGGGATAGGGTGATGTATAATACAGCAGATCCTGTGAAAGAAGTTTGAGTAAACTAAGTCAATTTTATCTCTGATAGTCTTCACTCTAAACACAAACCCTCAATATCCAGTACTTCAGAGAATAAATTAATATTTAGTCTTCGGCATTTAGGCCAAGAGAGTAGATGGTTCTTTGGGATAAAATATTAGACATAAGATTGTTGCTTCTTAGTTAAAAAATAATTTGTATCAACACTGAAATAGGAGTTAGTAAGCATCAAAAGCTTAGCTTATAAATAATTCTTCAATTTAAAACATTTTGCTGCATATTCATCCTCTGGTAATATAAAATTACACATATGTGTGTGCCTCTGTAGATATACACATTATATATACACATACATACACATAAATAAAAATAAATACACATACTAGGGAGTACTGGATATACATTGGGATTTTAATAAATAGCATCAAATGTCTTGACTATTCTTGTTAAATGCTTTTGTGTCTTTCTGCAGGGAAAGAAAGAAAAGAGATATTGAGAGAATGCTGGGGTGGGAAAGAGGAATTAAAAAAGAGATAGGGAGGCAGGGAGGGAGGGAGGAAACAGTATCTTGAAAGTTAGTTACACCTAGACTTCCAAGATTAAATTAGGTACTCTCTCAGCTTAGACGCTGAATTTGATATCCATAAAAATCTGCATTCCACTTTTAGCACTTGCTAACAAATAAAAACAAAAGGCTTACAAATGTATACAGTGAAAGCAAACATAACAGAAATAAAAAGAAAGTTATTTTCTGCCTACATCCAACTCAAAGGATCTATTGAGTGAGGATTCAGACTTTTAAGAAATGTAAGTATGACTTGCCTATTAGAATATGATCACTCATTCACCCAAGATCCACATTGGAATCTCTGAATCATTGTGACAAGTTTACAGATATCTGTCTTTTAATTGTGTACGTTCACATTCAAAATGGGGGTTTGGGTACCTCCTAATTTATCACTGAAAAATTTATGTAACAGGTTTTCAAAATTAATGAATCAAATGCTTGTGAGCACATAAATTTCTGAAGCACATTTTTAAAAGGCCAGGCTTTAAAAGTCAAGGATGAGAAAGAGAATCAACTAAGTGCTATAGCCAAGATCCAACTCACTCCTCAATGCTTCTGAATAGGAAATTACAAGTGATTCACTACACCTAAATTCCTTGAATTACTTCGGGTCAGATGAGTAATTCCTATAGATCAATCCTGGAGATAATCTTTTAACTTTAAGTCTAGACTCACCGAAATGTGTACTCTCCTCAAAATACCATTTTCCAAGTTGAAAATGTTGGCCCTGAGCATCTAAAATGAGAAGCAGGTGGGCTAGGTCACATTGAATGCATAACATTAGCTTAATTCACCTCCCAAAGTTTCATGTTTCCATGCAGTTTATATAGTTAAAATATCACTGAAGGGACTCTTCATTATACTTGTACTATAAAGAGAAATGCTAGAAATAACAGTTAATGCAATATTATGCTAGAGGAGAAAATTAATTAACTTAGGTCAGAAGATAAAAAAGCAACATGGTAAGCAGTTATTGAACATTAAGAGAAAAGGAGAGAGAGATTCCACAGGGTAAGAGATCAAAGGAATAAAACCCAGGCTGAGGTAAGTTCACTGCTAACACAATCCCTCCTAATGCAGTACAACATGAAAAATTCAATTAACTAGAAAGAACTCTATATACAACACACTCATTGTTTCCATCGACCAGTAACTTATCAAATTCACATGAATAAAAGTCACAATTAATGTACAAGGAGAGTGCACAACCATAGTTTTCTTTAGGGATCACACAGTATCAAAAACTGTTAAAGATGTTAGTTAACATTTTGAGACACCCCTGTAATACCCATGGGTAAAACATAAACGGTGCAAAGCAATGGAAGTAAACTGATGGAAGAGCAATTCAAACAAAGACAGGGATAAAAATGGACTCAGAAAAATTATCTCCTACCATTTATAAAATCTATTATTAACCTACTTAGAAGGCTAGGTATATTTACTTTAAAGATTGTATTAAAGAAACAAAATCACTGTCAAGTCAAAATGGTTAAAAGTTGAAAATTATTTCATGATTTTTTTTTTCTACAGTTTACAAAAAATGATAGCACAATGCAGATGGTATGTAAAGCTGATTACTTCAGTTTCTATATAACTAAGACCACAAAGTTTTTGCTGATACGTCACATGGCTTTCCACCTTCACTGGCCAATGGACACCCATATTTCTCAAAGAGCTTGCCCGCCACTACATACCTTCATGCTCACCTCTCCCCGATGCAATGTCAATGTAGCTTTAGTTTACCTTCATTAAGTAACATCTGTGTTATAACTTTTTTTTTTTAAGAGAGGGAGAGAGAGAGAAAGGGGGGAGGGCTCAGAGCAGTCTCCACAGTTGTACATCACTAGTTGTGACATAGTATCATTCCACACAGGTGGATGTGGGGCCATATGGAGCAGGAACTGAACTGGGGGCCTCCCGCAAGGGAAGCAAGAACCTTCACCACTATTCTAGTGATTACCATTTGCACCAAAGTTCAGTATATGGATTTGCATGGGCTGGAGCTGGGATTCCATCCCCAGACTTCCGGGTTGCAAGGCAACCTGCTGGGCTATACCTGCATCCCCTGTATTACACTTTTTATAAGAACGGGGAAGCTGGGATGGCTCAGTGGGTTAAGCACTCACTTTGCAGCGCCGGGGACCGGGGATTGAATCCCGGCCCTGGCCCGTGTGGACCCATATGCTGAACTGGAAGCTCCCCCAATTCAGTTCTCACTCTGTCTCTGTATCTCTCTCTATCTCTCTCTCTCTCTCTCTCTCTCTCTCTCTCTCTGTCAAAAATAAATAAATAAATAAATAAATAAATAAATAAATATGCCTTCAAAATGAGACTGCTCTCTTTGTTCCATTTCTCAGCTGGTGCTCCTTTTCTGGATTAGTTCAAGTGCCATAATCTGAAAAAAGAACTCATTCATGCTAATGATCAATCGTGGACTAATGTAACGAGTCACTTCATGTGAAAATAGATCTCCCTTGGACCATCTGATATATCTAGGCATTATCTTAATTTGTGGATTGTTAAATAAATTTCAGACATCATATTAGATCGTGTATGTTAAAATAAGAAGGTGGTTAATACGTTTTCAAAGGGCATTTCAAGTAAGAGGTAAAACAAACCAGAGTAAAATAGAAGGGATTCAAACATCTTGCTTCAAAACTCTGAAATACAGAAAGTGTTCATTGGTATAAAATTTGCAAAATTAGTAAAATCCAAGAAACTTTGAGGATACCTCTGTTTGCATAGATGTGTAGTCAGTTTCCGCTGATTTCCATGGGAAATGGTGGTTATAATGCCACTCTGCAACTGATCATGTCATTATCTATAATTCACAAATACTTAACAAAAATCATCTCAGTTTTAAAGTCTACATTTACGTCTGGAGGATTCATACAAGATAGCGCTTACTAACGAATGTGTCCAGAAACCAAAAATTTGAATATAAAGATTTTTTAAATAAGGAAAATGACCACTACAAATAATATTTCCACAATCTTGACTTTGATTCAAGAGATGAGGCAAAACCAAACATCTCCTAGCAGGGGTCTCCCAACTTTTCAGCCTGCGGGCCACATTAACTATCAAACAGCAGTTTGGGGGCCAACTACACACTCGAGGTCCAAATAAAAAAGAATCAAAACATAGGTGTTGTTTTTAATTATTTATTTAATATTATTTTATTCAGATATAAAGGTCTCCACAGGCCGGATGAGAGGGCCTCGTGGGCAGGATGCGGCCCGTGGGTCATAGTTTGGAGACCCCTGTTCCAGAGTTCACTGCCTCAGAGGTAAATAACAAACAAAAAAGGAATGAAGGTATCTCTACTATTAGCTAAAACTTTAAAAGTAATTGAAAATTTTGATGACTGGTGAATATCTTTCTCAATACAAATTTTAGAATTGATGTAAATTTATGGAGTACCTTTTGTAAGAAGTTTTCTAAAACTATATTGAAATAAAACTATATGTAAAAAATTCTAAGCAAATACATGAAAAATAAGAACTCCATAATTGGGAAATTATGGAGAGATAGATTGGAAAGAAGTATGAAAATACACTCAATTTTCAGAACATCAGTGTGAAGGTAAAGGCCACACTTAAATGCGTAAGTTCAAGCTGCGACGTTTGCTTATACAGTACTGCAATTTTTTATGGGGAGCCCTCTTTTTCACTGAATTTGTACAGGTTTTGGAAACAATATTTAAAAGATGGTATGAAAATTGCAATCACATGTTGATAACACATTTGTACTAAATAATTGAAAATGCAAAGCATTTTAAGTAAGCTAAGTATACTTTACACAAACAAAAATGTTTTGAAATTTTGTTGTTTTTACTAAACCCTTCCATGATTGTTTATACATATATTTTTACATCCCAATAAAATCCCATTTTTGATGTGAAAAAATCCCCACAAAAACCAATGACACTGCTGAGCTTTGTAGGTACAGCATTTCCTTATGAGAAAACAGCCAGACCCTTTTAAAGCTTCTTAATAGCAGTAATCTCCTCCCCAACGGTGGCCATTAAACTTTTTGAAAGTGTACACCATAAATTTCACTAACTGGGAAAGAATGCATCTTGAAACTCTTCATGTTTAAATCCATAGCAGTAATATAAATGTTTTAATTATGATTGAAAAAATTAATTCTCACTGTGGTTCCTATACGATTCATATTGAAAAATAAGTACATAGTTCAACCTAGAAATATCACATGGTGAACATTTTTAAAAATACGCCTAGTCTTTAAATTAAAATTGTAATTATCATTTTCAGAGGGCAGGCAGGCAGGCAGGCAGGAAGACAGGAGGATATCAGCTATTGCTTTCTTCACTTGTCATTAATAAGCATTATGCTTTTCATAATTTGAATAGACCCAGGGAAAGTACGATAAAATATGTTTTATTTCATTTTGAAGTGAAAGTAAAACCATCTCATTAAGAGAATCACACTGTAATGACTAGAGAACAATGGTGCCTACAGGAGTTTATTGGGAGCAAAGGCTATCCTTAATAGACACAAAGCAAGTGCTTTATGAAGTGATGGATTCTCTGTCATATATTTTTAATTAAAGCCAATGTTGTCACTAAGGAGGTTATTTCTTCAAGTCACTCATTCACTATGAGCATCAAAAGTTCTTAGAGAATTATCGAAAGAAATAAGGATGATCATGATTATATGAGCATCATCAAGGAATAACAGAGCTAAAACAGACATGAGGGATGCCAGGTGGCTACTTTTATGACCTCTGCCTATGAAGGGACCCGTGTATGTTGGGGAAGAGAAAAAAAATCTTTTAAAATGTTGCCATTTATACAAAATTGCTCATCTTTCAGATGGTGACGATGTTTGTTAGAATGGCATTCAGGGTAAGGTAAGGCTCCTCAGAAATTGACCTGAAGGGGAAGCCGGATGGCTCAGTGGGTTAAGCTCTCACTTTGCAGCGCCGGGAACCATGGATCGAATCCCGGCCCCGGCCCGTGCGGAACCATATGCTGAACTGGGAGCTCCCCCAGTTCAGTTCTCTCTCTGTCTCTGTCTCTGTCTCTGTATCTCTCTCTCTCTCTCTCTCTCTCATCAAAAATAAATAAATAAAAATAAAAAATATTAAAAAGAAATTGACCTGTTATTAACCTGTAGAATTTGTAAAAGGGAAAAAATTTTCCTAAGTCAATGAAGGGAAAGAAAAATCCCATTTACTTTTAGGTATTTAGTTTTCACCTACCTCAACACAAATATTTGCTTCCCCTTGCCCAGCTTTATTGAGGCAATATTGCTAAATAAAACTGCAAAATGTTTCAAGTGCACAATATGATAATACGATATATGCATGCATAGTAAAAAGGTCCCCTCCAGAGTTAACAAATCTATCATCTCCTTTATTTACTATTTTGTGTGAGAAGTTTTAAAGATTTATTTATTTTTATTGTTTTTGACAGAGACAGAGGGAGACAGAGGGAGACTGAGAGAGAGACAGAGAAAAGGAGCAGGGCCCAGAGCAGTCTCCATAGTTGTACGCCATCGGTTTTTGACATGGTTTCATTCCACACAGGTGGGCAGGGGCCCGTGTAGATTGGGAACTGGGCTGGGGGTCTCCGCATGAGAGGCATACCCCCTCAAGCAAGAGGCCAAACCAGGGAGTGAGAACCCAACTGGGGTGCTCCCCCATTGGAAGCATACCCCAGTTCAGCATATGGGTCCACACAGGCCCGGGCTGGAATTTGATCCTCAGTCCCCAGGGCTACAAAGTGAGCACTTAACCCACTGAGCCCTCTCGGCTTCCCCAGAAGTTTCAATATTAGCAATTTTCAGTTGTACATTACAGTGCTATCAAGTATAGTCACCATGCTGTACATTAGATGCAATTTTATACTTTTACCAAAATCTCTCTATTCCCCCAGCAACCATTTTCCTACTCTGCATACAGTTTTGACTTATTTTTTTTTTTTTTGACTCCACAGAAGTGTTATCATGGGATATTTGTCTTTTTCTGTCTTGCATATATTTTCCAAACTTGTATATTCAGCTTAAACATACCTTCCTTTTTTATTCAAATTATCTCACATTTTAAACCACCCATTTTCTCACTGCCAAAGCCACTGCCACCCTGCATACAGACTACATTCATCAACTCCTTACCATCATCAACTTTATAGCCTGATTTCCCTATTCCTGTTAATGTATTAGCATTCTATCAATTCCTCATGTATGAAAACTCAGTCATATTTATTTCTATTGTATCTCCTATATAGAATCCATTGTCCCAATATATTTTTTCTATAGTTTTCTTTCTCTTTTGTTTCTCTCTTCATATTTTCCTTGATAAAATTATTACTGCATTATTGAACTATTATAGTTTTTAAACTAGCTCTCTGCCACCAATTTCCTGATGCCAATTTGACCCTCCAATTTATTTTAGGTAATACTACCAAACAAACAGTGACAACATCCTACTATCACCAAATTATTCCTCTGGCCACCATGTCTCAATTGTCTAGTTTTTCAGACAACATAATATTAAATACTTTGAAAGAATTCAAGATTTGTGGTGTGGCCCTTCTTTCTCATGTTCTCAACAACAACTGTTGAACCTACTCAAAATCCCCCAAAGTATTTTACATGTCAGTTTCTTCCTTTTCTCCCCTGCCTATAAAATTCTCCAAATGTTTTAAACTCTACAAACCTTTCCACGTCCATCACAGATCACATTGAATATTTTCATTTTTGATCGACCGTTTTTCTCTGAAGTACCAAATTATTTGAGTACCCATATACACTAACTCGGAGCAAAGAGCTTTGAGTTCACATTGGGATGTTACAGTTACATCACAATCATCATGTTAAGGTGGGCAGAGTGTTTTATTTTTCATTGCATTTTCCATAGCATTAGGGTAATACTTTGGATATTGCACACTCCCTATTGTTAGGATTATGATTATTTTAACTTTCTGTTATAATTGATGATGATGATGATGGATATTCTGTTAAAGAAATTTGATAAAGCAATATAAACTTAATCTGCTCCTTTATATAAAGGAAGATTCTGTTGGAATCTTCATATATATTAACAATTGAAAATTATCCTCAGTACTGAAGTTCCATCCTATTACCCTTAAGACTACAGTAAACTTTATGTTTAAAATTATAGCATAGCCTCAGCTATAGATTATCAAATTACAGTGCTTGTTTACCGTATATTTGGTTTCAGATGATAATTACAGAGAGAAGTCTGTCTACTACTGAATGAAATGGTTAAGGAAAAATATTAGCATCTCAAGAATAGTTATTTATTTACTACTAGAGTTTCTGAGTGTTATCACTACTCATACTACTGGAATCACTAGATTTGATCTGTAGCAAATAAGCAGCATGTTTGAGAAGTAGAGTAGAAATTAGTTTTGAGGAACAAAAGTCACCATAACCCCAGAAGTTAATGTAAACCCTCCAGTATGTAAACCCTCAAGTATGAAAAATGGTGACATACCCGTTATTTCTAATTATAAAACGGATCATGCATTTGTAAAGGGATTTTCAAAAGCTGTTCATTAAAACAAACAAACAGAAATAATAGTAGCTGAAGTTCAAGCAACAAAAACCTCTTTTAAAGCACCACAAAATTTTGTAGTCTGCAAATAGGGAACAACCATCAACAACAAACATGTTGTCAGATGTAACAATTGAAAATGCAGGACGTCAGTTAAATTTGAATTTCATATTTGGGACAAATTTACATTAACAAAAAAAATTCAACCATCAGCTGATGTGCTGCATTTTACCTGACACCCGAATATGGATGCCGTTTCTTGTTAGAAACAACAGATACAGGACTTACTCCAACACTGGAAGTGGTGTTAAAAACAGCAACAAATACACAGACCAACCCCATTATCTCAGCAACCAGGATGAATTAACTGGCATGTTTTGAGCTTTGTTCATATTGCCTTTTATAGAACCCAAATGGCAAGGAAGTTTCAATAACTCAAAATCTGAAGTTACAAAATTCTTCGAGATTTCACTTTTTTAAAGTAAAGATATTATATTTTATACACATACAGGTTTATGTTGGCATAAAAGTAGTGCTTAAAATCATTTATATCTGAATAAGTCAGTGGCCTATCTGGAAGCATCATTTTTTATCCTAATGAGTCTCCTTCACCCTGGCATACTGAATGGGCATGTGCATCCCAGTTACTAAGTCGCTGGTATATAAATAATCAAGTCAGCACAAGACTGGAATCCCACCTAGAACAGCATCACTATTTACTCAATTTTCCAAGGCAACAGTGGTGAGACAAATTTTGCCCATTGTTTCAATATTTTACACACACACACCCCTTTAGTCTTATTCATAATCCTACACATTGTCATGTACATTATCACCTTTAAGTTCCTAGCTCCTCCTTATTTCTTGAGTGGATATCCACAAAAGCATCTTTCTGGTTGTTCAACTTTTAGTCTCTTTCTGCTCCAGTCTAACCTCTATACTGCCACTGGGGATGTTTTTCTAAACAGAAAATGTGTTGCTGCATCACTGCCTTACTTTCCAGTTAAATTTGCTATGTTTTCAAGTACATACTCAATAGTTAAATACAAGTTCTATCATGGTCAGATCTTAGTTCTTTCAGTCGTTTCCTCCTATCTGCCTTCAGATTACCTTTACTGGTCTTTCGGTCTATCTCCCAGTTTGAATCCCTTCTTGATCTCAAGAGAACAATTTAAGTTTGCTTCTTCTCTGGCCCCACTGGACTTTGTCCATAACCTCTCTGGTAGCCCTTTTCATGTACACTGCACTGTTATTATTGTAAAAAAAGTCAGTCACTCCTAGAAGTCCCAAAGACCTTCAGAGTAGAATTTGACTTTTAATTCAATATAGACTTAGTACAATGCCTAGAACATTGCGATCATTCAATAAATGCTATGGAATGACTAGCTGAGTGAACAGCGTGTGTTCTAATGCTATATTAAATAGTAACTGGTTATTACCTCTGGGAAAATATTCAGCATACTTAGATCTTTGTTTCTGAGCCACAAAATGAAGGATGGAGCTAAGGATGGTTTAAACAAAAGAAGTCTTTTTTACTCTAGTGCTCACAACTACATTTAAGTTTGCCACTTTCCTTTTTCTAACACATTGAATTTTTCTGAAATATAAATTTAATCGAGCGATGTATTTATTGTACATTTGCTACCCCCATGGCAGTTCCAAAAGTACAATAGAAGACGTGAATGACATATCACTGCTCAGGTAGCGTAATGATCAGAGACAAGGATCATTCATCATGTTTCAACTAGGCCTTAAATTACAATGAAAATGCACTGAGACTCACTTCTGCTGATTTCATGGAAATGAAGTTCTGTCCTCGTGCAGTGGAGCTTTCAGCTCCGACTCCCTACTGGCAACTTGATAGTATCAAAGGGTAACTAAGTGAGCCATGAATGATGAAAATAAAATTATAAATATAAACCTGAAAGTGAAATATGTTCATTATTTTGTTTTGAAGTCAACCAAAGCAGTTGCAGACATTAATTTGCTTGTTTTAATTGACAGATGTTTGATATGCATTTATATTCATCAGACACTACGGACTAGGGGCTGTGACCTAAGCAGCTTATGTCACAGAATGGATATAGCCACCAAACAAACTCTGTCACGGCAGCATGATCAGGGCTCATGTAGAATCTTACACTTACTCAACCAGCAACACTATGCAGAAAAAAGAACTCTTATCTTTCACTCATTCACATTTTCCACATCTATGGAGGCCCAACTACATGATATGTTGTGGTATAAAATACCAGATGTACTACAACAAATAGGATTCCATCTTGAACATTAGCAGTTAAAAACTGAGGGTATTCCATAAAGTGCTTACAAAGATAGTGCAGTGAATGAGTTGTGCAATAGGTCCTACAAGAAGAAACTTTTCCTTGATAGAAGAAAAATACTCAAAAATTTTTTTTATTGTTTAAGAGTCTGAGAGAACGAGAGACAAAAAGGGAGGGCCCAGAGCAGTCTCCATGGTTGTACATCATTAGTTGTGACATAATTTCATTTCGCACATGTGGATTTGGGGTTGAGCAAGGCGGGAACCAAACTGGAGGCCTCTCGAATAGAAAATGAGAATGCTCACCACCAAGCCCTCCCAGTGGTTACCAGTTGAGCTGTAGCTGTGGCCCGGAATCAAACCCCAGACCTTGCAATTGTGAAGCAAGTGCTCAACTGCTGAGCTATCCTGGCATTCCCAAGAAAAATATTTTAAAACAACTTTCATTGCTCTTGTGAAACCATTCAACTGGAGTCTTCAAGAATTCTAAGAACTGGCAAGTGCAAATAATAACAATAATAATAACTTCAAGTTCATGTGAGCCTTTATCAGGGTTTGGCCCCTTCTGCGAGTTTCATGAAAGATCATGCACTCTGAAGAAACATGCAGATTACATATCTAAACACATTGTTTTTGCACACAATTTTCACTCTGCACCAGGCTCAATTACTTGTTTTAATGGTGAACAATACTATAAGGAAAATAAGTCTCTACAGTTAAAATTTCTAAATGAAATGAAATAAAAAACAATTATGACTGATGCTGAACCCATAGAGGCAGGAGAGAGGAGTTTGTAAATTGACTTCTGGTTAAACTAATTCACAGCAATTAATGGAAGAATATAACAGAGTAGTTGTTGTTAAAGAGATTTTTAAAAATTACAATGCATTTTACTAATTTACAGAGGAGGCAATTATTTTTGTGAGCTGTATACTGACCACTGTAACTCTTATGACACTTTATAAAAAGACTACAAATGAGAAATAGCTTCACCTCCAATCCCAATTATAAGGGAGTCATATTCCCATAGCAACTGTCACTGCAGGCATTGACACATTGTGGTTAATATGATGCTGTTCCTTAAATATTTAATGGATATTAAGGCTGGTTAATAATTCTGAAAAGTCACTGAGGTGTCTTGATTCATTCTATCTTTCTCGAAGAATGTTCTGGAGAGGTCTCAGCAGAACAGCTCCATTCCCAAGACCCAGATAACATATAATGTTCCTTGTGAGTTTTTCCAAAGCTTCAGGTGGATAACTTTGCTTGGTTCTCTATGTTCCCACAGACTCAACTCACAAAATCATACTACAATTTACTTGAGTGCTCTAGTCAACATCTTAAGTCTGTGAGAGTAGGAACCAGGTCTCACTCATCTATGTATGTTACTTCTGCCACAGGGCTTGTCAAAGAGGTAAGCATTCAAACCCGTTTTGAATCAAAACACATTACTTAATTTAATGGCTTCTCTTTGTAAATTTAAGCATATTATCAGTAGTTGTGGATATGTACCCTTTCTTATTCAACTCTCAGAAGCTTTATGAACAAAGGAGCCATGTTTATCTTAGTTACCATCAAAAGCCCAGCACTGACCCTGTGTTTGGTTCCTCACAGGCCGTCAGCTGGTAATTGATGAATGAATGTTGAACAAATAAATTCAAATGAGCATGATGGGTACTGAAGGGATATATTATTCAAAGCAAATCTTTTTTTTTTTTTAAGATTTATTTGTATTGTTTTGACAGAGAGTGAGAGAGATACAGAGACAGAGACAGAGAGAACGGGGAGGGCCCAAACAGTCTCCATAGTTGCACATCATTGGTTTTTCCACATAGTTTCTTTCCACAGGTGGACAAGGGGCTGCACAGGGCAGGAACTGGGCTGGGATCTCACCTCAGTGAGAACTGAACCGGGGGCACTCCCCAGTTCAGCATATGGGTCCGAATGGGCCAGGGCTGGGATTCGATCCTCAGTCCCTGGGGCTGCAAAGTGAGTGCTTAACCCACTGAGCCATCCCGGCTTCCCACAAATCTTTTTTTAAATGCTGTAAATAAGGGGAAGGTTGTTTTTCCAACCCACAGAGCTCTACAGTCATTTATTCATCTGTAGGCTGGGTCTGGGAGGTAGGAATTCCTGTACATAAGGCCACTACAGCGCAGTGTGGAAGGAAGAAAAAATATTTCAGTCAACTGTGATGAGGAAAACAGAAGAGAAGTTCAAGGCCTTAAGTAAGTGCATAGACCAAGCAAGTGTCATATTCTGAAAGTCAAGAAATCTGTTGTAGAAGAATGACACGCGAAAGGACAATGGAGAAGTGCTGTGACTTAGGTAGGATGAAGGCACAAGGCAAATGAAGAGTGTTGTAGGAGAACAGCTATCCCTAAAGACCAGAAGTGAACACAAAACAAAACAAACAGAGGATTCCACAAAGAATTAAATAGCTGCAAACACTACGTACGGCTACCCACTACCACCCCACACACACACATGTGGCCTTTTAAAGTATATTCCAGGATTTATCCACTTCAAAATAAAATGAATTAAAGTTTGACACTCACCCCAGCCCCCAGTTACTGCTCACCCTCATCTTCTGCTGGTCTTTACTGAAATGTCATTTTGTCAGCAGTGCCTTTTCTAATCACCCTGCACTTTCTATTCCTCTTGCTGCTTCCACAGAATTTGCTGCCATTGGGAAGACTGTGTGCAGTCTTCCGCTCACTTGTTGAGCATCCATCTCCTTTTCAGTATAATGAAAACTCTTTGAAGGTAGGCACTTTGTCTAGACGGGGCTGAGTGGCTGACTGCCTGCCTGAATGAATGAATGAATCTGGCTTTCACTCTTCACACTCCTTTCAATCCGCAGGGCAGCCTTCTAGGTACTTTAAACATGTAAAAAGTTCCAGGTCACTTCCTTACAGAAACCTGCTTGTGTCTTCCCACTCCATGAAAGATAAGGTCTAAAAATCCACAAGTTGGTCTAATAAAATGTCTGTAAAATCTGGCTACAGATTTCCATACCAGCTTAAACTCAAAGCTCTTCACTTTGCTCACTAGCATTAGCGACACAGTTTTGTTCAGGACTTGGAACAAATCTTTCTTTTTTCCCTCTTCTTGGCCTATCAAAAAAAAAATGCTCTTTCTCTTTCGGGAGACCTTCTCCCCACCTTCCTCCCTTTACAGAGTCAATTCAGGTTTCAGCTCTCCAGTTAGGCAGTCGGAAAATGTGCTTAGAGCACACTCGTGGGCATATTTATTAGATGTTTCTAAGTTTTCTCCAAAGAGATTTTGCAATCCCCAAAGCAATGTTTCTCTGAGGACTTCTACATGTCTGGTCAGATTTATTCCTTTCTACTTTGCATTTTCTGAAAGTGTTGTAAATAATTGATTTTTTTTTAATTACATTTTCTTGTTTTAAAAATTTATTTTTCAATTACTGTCGATGTACAATATTATATTAGCTTATCCCGATAAGTCTAGTACCCATCTAACACCATACATAGTTATTACAATATTATTCACTGTACCCACATGGCTATTATTATGACTGGCAATTTAGACTTCTTAAGCCCTTTCACCTTTTTCATCTATATCCCATACCCCTCCCATCTGGTGAGCACCAATTTGTTCCCTGTATCTATAAGTTTGTTTCTGGTTTGTTTTGCTCATTTATTTTGTTTTTTAGATTCTACATGTAAGTGAAATCATATGGTATTTGTCTTTCTATGTCTGACTCATTTCTTACATGGGACACAAAAATAAACT
>PVKE010020472.1:0-27455 GCA_004027555.1 Craseonycteris thonglongyai | reverse complement strand
AAGCCAAGAAGCAGAAGTAGTACAAAAAATAAATAAATAAAAATAAGTAGTGAAACAATCTCTTAAACCGGTGGTTCCCAATGTTTTTCGCATCAGGAACCAGTTGTGTGCAAGACAATTTTTCCACTTCAGCTCCACCACATATCATCAGGCATTAGATTCTCATAAGGAGTGGCTGAGGTTTAAAACAAAATTTTGGAATTCTCGATTTCCGAGATGCCTGTATATCAATCTATCCTATCTATCTATCTATCTATCTATCTATCTATCTATCTATCTACCTACCTACCTACCTATCACCTATCTATCATCATCTATCTATTATCTATAAAATAATTTGACCAATAAAATCTGAAATAATGTAAGATTCCCAAGCTTGGCTTGAATTCTTTGTATTTTGTTGTGTTTACAAGTCTATTTTAGGTACACTCAAGAAAATGATAATCAACTATCTTAGCAGTGATGTGTTATTTTAGCATATATTATGTCTAAATATATGTAGTTTTATTTAAATGTTTGGGAAAATCATGAGTCTTCTACAGATGTGTTTTCTACAGAAAAGAAGGCATCCTGGTTTTAAAAATTATGCTGAAATCTCAATGATAAAGAATTGTTTCTTTCACTGAGTGCATCATTGTTTAAAAGAGAACAATGTCTCCTGTTAATTAACTAAAACAAATTAAAATTTGAATGCACAATGACAATAAGGAAAAATGATCCTTTACATTTTCTATTTATGGGGCCTCTAGATCAATGGCCTTTCAATTCAGTCAAAAAAACCTCCGATTCAGTAGAATCATCATTGAGTTCTACTATTTTCAAGAAATTGAACAGTTTATTTAATTAAAAATGATTTAAGTAATCTGTGTGTGTGTGTGTGCATACACATGTGTGTATGTTAGATTGCCATATTTGATATAGATTAAATACAAGTGAAAAAAACTATGGTTTGAGAAAAAATAGTCCTGAAATTTTTTTTTAGTCTTTTATTTATTATTTGTTTATTCTTCCAGCTTATTCCAAAAAAGATTTAAGGCAGGTCTGAGTATTTGTATAATCTGTAGGCTCTGGTCTTATGTTTGTGAATATTTGGTAGACTGGGTGCTAAACACTAAATTATTAAAGATCATAAAAAAGAAAGGAAGAGAGGGAAGGAGGAAGGTAATAGGGAGGGAGGAAGGGAGGAAGGGAGGGAGGAAGGGAGGGATGGAGGGAGGGAAGAAGGAAGGAAGGAAGGAAAATATTTTTTAACACCCAGTAAATTACTTTATCTTTAAGTCTTTTTCAATAATTTTATTCAAATACACCATTAGCAAACAAGATACATGTTTACTTGCAATTGATTTGTATTCAAGGATACTATAAAGAAATTTATTTAAGTAGAATGAAATGTGGTCTGAGTGGACTCATTTTTGTTCTACTGTCATCCATTTGTCATTTTGAAAAACACTCCCGTTGCTTTTTTCCTTTTTTTTAAGATTTATTTTATTGATTTTTTTGACAGAGAGAAACAGAGACAGAGAGAGACAGAGAGAAGGGGTAGGGCCCAGAGCAGTCTCCATAGTTGACATTAGTTTTTCCATATAGATTCACTCCACAGGTGGGCATAGGGTTGCACAGGGCAGGAACTGGGCCAGGAACCTCCCACATAGGTCCCGGCAAGAACTGAACTGGGGGCACACCCCAGTTCAGCATGTGGGTCCACATGGGCCAGGGCCCGAATACGATCCTCGGTCCCCGGGGCTTCAAAGCAAGCACTTAACCCGCTGAGCCATCCCAGCTTTCCCAAAAACTCCCATTTCTTTCCTGCTATGTTGTAGTCTGTGTGGGGATGACAAATCCGGGTGTCTATCTTTCTACTAGAGAGTCACAGCAGTTCCTGGGGGCTCTTTCTACCCAACCATTCCTGCGTTTTTCAGCTATAGGTAGTAGGTGTATTTGCAGTCTCAGCTTGGTCTGTGGATGTACTTACTCCTCAGGACTATGACTCTTAAGTAAGGAAGTGATAGAGGATTAAGAGACATATGGAGTTGAGCCATCCTGGTGGCTGTACCACAACCACAGTACTAATGCTACAAGATATTTCTCTAGTTCCCAGCTCTCTGCATCTTCACTCCTTGATTTGTGCTTCCTTCCCAGATGTTGCATTTACCATAGCTATATTACAATCCACACCAATTTAATGGTTTAAAACTACAATAACAACATTCATTTTGCTCAAGACTGCTGTCTAGACAGACCTCAGCAGGGACAGCTTGTTTCTCTTTTACTCGTGTTTGCCTGGGTGGCTTAAAGGCCGGGTTGGAAGGCTTGCTCCCATGTCTGGCACCTGGTTAGGGAAGACTGGCACAGCTGGGGACTGAAACAGATGGGGCTCCTTGAGCGATCTCTCAAAATCTTCACATGGTCTAACCCGCATGGTAGCTTAGGGTGACCAGACTTCTTATGTGGCAGCCCAGGGATCCAAAGATCCCTGCCTCCAGAAAGACCTATGCAGAAGCCCTGTCTCTTTTCTATGAATTAGCCTCCAAAGTCATGTGGTGTCACTGCTGGGGGGCACTCTTGGTTGACACACTGTTGAAGTCTACCCACCTTCAAGGGAAAAGAACATAGAACCTCTGAACCTCTGAACAGACTACAGTCAGCCTCACAGTGTAAAAAGAACACGTGAAATAGAATATATATCGGTGCAATTATTTTTGGAAAATTTAATCCCCCACATGAGCCCTCCCAATTGATGTAATCCTGTTACTTCTCAATAAACTCCCTGTTGCTGATCTTAGCCAGGGTCAGACTCTATAACTTAGCACTAAAGAATCCCAATCTAACAGAGTAAGGATCTGTTTTATTAATCCCTTGGCAATTATGTGCCATTTTAATGTTGGATATTTAATTAATATCACCATCAAGAGGTTGGTCCTTATTCAGTACTTAATTACTAGAAACACCTGCATGACTCAGAAGAGGACATTGCTTCACTGGTGAACAACTCCAACTACTTTATCAAGCTTCTCTCTGTTGCTGCAAAACAAGACACCATTATAAGAAAATAGCTGGGCCCAAGAAAGGTTATTTGGTTTATCACAGATGGCAATGGGGAGTGCAACACTTCCAGACACAGACTCAGAAGTTTTCATTCCCTTAGCCAGGCTGCAACTATTAAATTGCATAGAAATACCAGGAAAAGATAAGCTACATGAACCAGTGACTGCTGGCACTAAACACTCGAATAAGTTCAAAGAGCCCTTAGGACTTTGCTGTTTACTTGGAAAACCAGGAAAAAAAAAAAAAAGTGGTGAGAGAATGGCAGGATAGAAGCCTAGCTACATATTAGCTTACAATTTTATCTTAACCAGTTTTATTTAAAGAATCTATATATTAGGAGTACATGAGTTTATATATATGTGTGTTCCGAGTACTTTAATCCTTAAAAAAAAAAGCTTCAAGGCCTTTGTACACACTTTAAATAAAAATGTATGTTCCAATAAAGATTGATCAGTCATCAAAATATCTTTCTAAAAAGAAAAAAATTTTTACATAAGAGCACATGAATGTCAGAAAAGCAAGTTAGAAAAACAGCAAATAATATAATTAATACTGTAGACTCTCAGTTAACTGGCACTGTGTTGGATAAATGTAGTATTATATTATTTCTTTTTTTGCTGGTTGTTTGAGAATGCCAGTTCCTTAAATTCTGGTTAACAGAGAGTCTGTTGTGGAATTTAATGTTGCTTTAGTACAGATGTAAATATTAAAATAAATAATTAAGGTAGAGAATAAGTTTGTTGTTTCTAGGACTATTACATTCCTCCTTCAGGAACTTATTAGCTAATTTCACTAAGAAGCCAGAAGGTTCTAAAAAAATTTTTTTTAAAGATTTATTTTTATTGTTTTTGATACAAAGAGAGAGAGAGAGAGAGAGGGAGAGAGAGAGAGCGAGCGAGCGCAGTCTCCATAGTTGCACGTTGTTAGTTTTCTACATAGTTCCATTTCACAGGTGGGCATGGCGCTGCACAGGGCAGGAACTGGTCAGGGGCCTCTACAAAGGAAGCACACCCCAGTGAGAACCAAACTGGAGCCACCCAATTCAGCATCTGGGTCCACACAGACCGGGACCAGGATTCGATCCTTGGAACCCAGAACTGCAAGTTGAGCACTTAACCTGCTGAGCCATCCCAGCATCACTTAGAAAAAAATTTTGACATAATTTTGTGATTGACCATCTATACTTTCAAACTCTTTTATTAATAAAGTTGTAGGAGATAAAAGAGAAGAAGAAAATACATGCCTGTGATTCCAGCCATTGATAATAGTTGGGATTTAATTTTTAACTTTAATGTTCAAATACTATATTTTCACCTAATCTCAGTCTCTCTCTCTCTCTCTCTCTCTCTCTCTCTCTCTCTCTCTCTCTCTCTCTCTCACACACACACACACACACACACACACACACACACACACACACTCCATTTCCACCTCTTTTCCTTTTGGTTGTCTTCCAGAGGCCACTCTTTTCAGTGACAGACATCCCCATGGGCTGTTCTTTGTGACCACCGGCTGTGTTGTGAGAACTGTTTTGGTCTTGCTTGTCTTCATGCCTGTCAAAGGCCACGGAATGTTAGAGTCTAAAAACACAGCCTGAATCAGCATGGACGGTGGAGACTCCACACATCTTCAGGAAACTTTCAGTAATCTGCATTTTACACACAGCACATCAGTTGTGGACAACACCCTTCATCTGACAAAAATGATATTGAATAGCACCTTGAATGAAATATTTGTCCAAATAAAGATGATGCAGAAAATTACATCTAATACTTGTTTTTATTCTCCATTATGAATAAAACCAATACTGAACCCCCAGAAAAATCATATATGTTCCTTTAGAAGTGTAATGTCCTTAAGCCTTTAATTTAAAATCTTCCTGTGGCCCCAATCATTTTAAGCCATCTTGCAGAAAATTCTAAAAACACCTGTTAGGACTATTTTTCCAAAGAAACGATTATTAAAGGACATGAGTGAAACAACTTTTTATTGACTCAACACCTTTTGAAGCTATTGCTTCACTCTTTTTTCTTTGTGTTTATCTTATTTTATTAACAACTTGTTGCTAGATTCTGATGTATTAATTCTTCCAAACAGCAAATTTTTGTTATGTTACAGTATAATATTACTTCTACAATGTTACATTTTTACATGTGTAAGTACAATATTGCAGCACTAAACAGCATACATCACTCTCAATCTATCATCTGCATTACATTCCCTTTGCATTAGGTGTACCACTGGCATGAAAATCAGAGCCTCAGCTCCAATTTTTCCAGCTGTCTCTGTCGTCCTGTGATCTTTGGGTACAAATTTTCTAGCCTGTTTGAAAAGGCAAGTTTCTACCCGCCCCCCACCCCCACCCCTTTGATTGTACTTAGGCATTTTGCCAGCCTGAGACATGGATTAATATGAACAGAATCACAGACTTTTCTGAATATGTCATTTACGTGTGTTTAGTGGCATATCCCAAGCAAGGACAAGGCGGACCACAGTTGCCTTTGTATAGAGTCTGGGTAGGTTTTGATTTCACTCAGAGTCAAGAACAAAGTTACCTCTGACTTTTCCTCGAACTCAGCCCGTATGGAATGACTTCTAATGACTGCATGAACTGCTAGCTTTCAGATGACTAGAGTGGTTTTCACTTTGTAAGTTTTCTGCCTCTATGACGTTTTATGATTATACCTATGGTGCGGTGCTATTTTTGTTCTTCATGAGTTTCTACATGCTTAAAATCTAGAGGAAAAAAAGTTTAAATCATTTGGCTACCATCAAGTGTGCTTTTCAGTTTAGGGATAATGTGGAGAGAGGCTTTAAGTGCTGTGCCAACACCAAACATGGCATTCTCTATTGAATGAGCCAATTCCATCCCCTGAGTCTGAATAATTTAGAGGAGACGTGATGTCATTGTCTACTTGGAGATAAATGGAAAGGAGTCTGGGTGTAGACTTTTGGAGTAGTCTTTGTAATAATAGTAATTAAAAAGAGCATTACCTCATATATTTAAACTTTTTGTACATACCATGTGCTTTTCTCATTTTTATCCAATATTACTCATAAAAGGGCCAGTAGTTCTGTCTCATTATTTTTGCAGTACTGTTTGATGACACTGGTTTAACAGTTTCTCACAGTTCACTGCTACAATTTTCATCAAATTATATTTCTGGTAACACTAGGCACTTCATCATCAATTTCCATATGCCTGCCTTAAAGACATGCAAGGACCAGTTTGCCAACTGCAAATTCAGATACCAGATACTAGCTGCTGTTGAATACATTTTTCTCTTAGTATATAGCCTTTTCTAAAACAAAAATCTTAAAATCCACCAGGGGGTTGACACCCAAGCACACTCATATTTGTTTAACTACATTAGCCCATGTATATGGTGAAGATTGAGGATTACCACAGACTATTTGATTATGATGTGCAAGTCTTATGATAAAATAAACACTGGCCACATACACTTGCATATACTTCATATCCCAACTGGCGGAATTGCAGCAGCCATACAATTTGCTGAAGAACTGCCAAGTCCCAAGAATTCTCAAATCCTCCCTTCCTTCAATTCTACAACTTTCCCATGTTATTGCCACCACATCTTATACTTGCTGTTGTCAAGTGGATGCTACAGATTAGGGTCCCTTATATATTTGTGACAACTCTGAAATATGCAAATAATATCAATAGTTGGTGTATCTATTAGTCATCACTTCTCGGCAAATTATTAATATCAGCTTAAACAGCATAAATAGACAAAAATTAACTGCAGCTAGTCAAATACAAAATCCTTAATTTGCTTTTTAGAATGTTGCTTATGTCTCAAAGAAAATGGGTAGGGTGGTGCTAACAAACTGACAATAAACTAAATACAAGTCTTTTGGTCTTTCAAAGATCGATTCAGTCATTTCCATAAATACAAGTTTCCCTAATCTTACATGACTACTGAGTTCTTAAGGGAGCATCTTTTCAAGTAATCTCTGTGATTGTACTATGTGTGCAGTATTCTGAAATAAAATACAAACTGTTGGGTATCCTGAACTTACAATTGCATAGAACTTCTTTTAATGAAGGTTCTAAATTTATAGGGCCACAGAACATGTTGAATGACATAAAAAGATGTTCAAAGCATTCTATTCATTTGAAAGAATAAGTTATATGGGTGATGAGGTATAAGGGAGAAAAAAGGGAGCTTTTACTTCTTAATGTACTTCTGTGTTCAATTTATTTATAATGAATTTACATTAATTTTGTATTAAAAAGATTTTGAAGTAGATTATAGCACTGTATAATAATTGCTTGATATGTGTCAGGCATCATTCTAAGCTCTTTAAAAGAATAGTAACTCATTTAATCCCTGTAATGATTTGATGAAGTAAGTACATGCAGTATCTCCTTTTTACAAAGGAGAAAAACAAGGCACGGAGGATTTAAGCAATTTACCCAAGGACACACAGGTAGTAATGGGCAGAGATGGAAATCTCACCCTGTTTTTCTCTCAGCTCCTTCACTATACACTTAGCTATGTTCCCAATTTTATTCCATTTTTGTAAAATATGTTTACCTGGAAAAGAACTATATAATAAAATGGTAATAGTGGAATTTCTGAATGATGCAATTACAGCTAGTTTTAAATTTTTTCTTTTCGTTTGTCTATATTTTCCAATTTTTACAAAACAGTGAATAGTAAAAGAAGATAAATTAAAAAGAAAAAAAAATTTAAATTTTCTTCTCTACTAATTGTGAAATAGGGATTTTGATATAGCAGTGTGGTTTTTAACTACCTTCCAGTAAACCTTTTTTTTATTTAGCATCTAGTAAAACTGTGTGTCCTAAATCTTGGCTACTTAACTGTTGTGTGTAGATTTCACTTTGTTTATAGATGGTTGCTATGGGAAATCATAAAAACAGGAGAAGAAACTGATAGAATCTTCAAAATGTAGAAATGTCAAATAAGGGGTAGAGTTAGAAAACATAATTGCCATTGTAGAAGTCCTAAAATGTTTGTGTATATTTCGACTGCATCTTTTCTTGGCAGTGTGAGTTGCTAAGCAGGACCACAGTAACTTACTCAGCTCATACCAATAAGGAACACAGCAACTAGAGCAGGAATGTCCAACCTTTGGGCTTCTCTGGGCCACATTGGAAAAAGAAAAACTATCTTGGGCAACACATAAAATACACTGACACCAATGATAGCTGATGAGCTAAAAAGAAAAATCACCAAAAAATCTCATAACATTTTAAGAACATTTATGAATTAATGTTGGGCAGCATTCAAGGCCACCCTAGGACACAGGTTAGACCAGTTTGAACTAGAATATCTTCCTTACAGCAGGGTTGTGAAGACTTATTGGGTCCCCATGGAATTATCCTGTATCAGTAGAACAATATTCTTACTTGTAGTCAGTGTCTATGTGTGTTCTTTGAGTGTATATATTTGTTTGTTTTTTTGTTTGTTTTTAAGATTTCACTTAAAAAATAACTACTGGTGAGAATCCCTTAGAATATTGTTTGGCATATTAAATGCAGATGAATTGGTTCTGATGAGGGCAAACATAAAATTGATCTTAAATATTTAAATGAAAACAATACATTTATCTACAGGATTTATATTTCAGACAAAATCAGGACAAGTCCATATGTGGGGCAGAAATAGGTTAGGGGTATTGAATAGGGGATAAAGTTTTAGGAACTAAATTTTTAAAAAGTTAGATTAGTCACATTTTTGGCCAATGTTGTATTTCATACTGCAGTTCTTCATGACAATATGGCATGCCAAAAGGTGTATATAGAATAGAATGAAGATAGTTTGGAGACATAGGAAGGCTGGCCTATGAGTGGAATGAGAGGATTAAAGGAATTATTAGGTAAGTATGGCTGTCAGTTTCTCTGGCAGGGTACTACCATGTCTTCAGTGTTTCAGATTTCTAATCTTTGTTTTTATTATATAAAAGTTAGTCAAATCTCAAATTCGTTCATCTCTCCCCATGTCTCATTTCCCCCAAAACTGTCCTGCTGAAGGCTACCATCACCTTCAACCCCATCACAGTCATTTGCAATAGCTCCCAAATGACCTCCCAATGTTCACTCTAGCCCCGAAAATCCATTCTCCATGCTGGGGGAAGAGTGACCTTTTCAAAACACAAGACTAATCATGTTAGCCTTTCCACTTAAGATCCTTAAACAGCTTCCAATTGCCCTCAAGACAAAGTCAAACATCTTGAACAGGGCCTTAGTTGTGACCTTCAAATGTCTCTAACTTGGCCCTTCAGTTCCAGCCTCTGTCTCCAGATTCCTATCCAGACCCCTTTCACAGGCACCCTGAAGTTCCTCACTCAGCACCCCACCACACTGCTTCTCTTTCCCCATGATGTCTTCCTTTGTCCTCCATCAGGGAAGTTTTCTCTCAACTTCAAAGGAGACTGTCTCTCAGTAGTATGTTTTTGCACCAGGTACCTCTTCTTTTGGTAAATATAATTTTTATTTATTTGTGTGATTACTTAAAGTCAGTCTCTCCCTAGGCTCATGAGATTACAACCTTCATAATGTGGAAGAAAACTGCTTTTTCCCAGTTTTCTTTCACCTTTACCATCAGTGTGATTTAAGTACTCTGTCTCACACAGAGCAGAGCTTAAAAAAATAATTGTCAAATAATACAACCATTATATTAAATAATACAGAAAAAATGGGTTTTCCATTCTCTCAAACTCTATTTTTTAAAAATGTATTCATTTACTTATTTATTTTTGCTGAAAAGGGAAATTATATTATACATCGCTTACTCAAAATATTGATATATCTTCTACTAGCTTGTCAAATTGAATTATTAAACTTGAAAACTCCCACATACATTTTCTTTAACCAGGTTATTATGGGTTTTCCATCCTGCCCATCTTTCAAAAGAGATTACTTTGGCTTTTAGTACAATGAGCACAGGCTCCCACCATGACAAGCCTATCCCAAGTACCACTACATTCTACCACTTTTCCAGAGTTGGACATAATATAGAGGAAAACTCATCCAACATTAATTGATAACAGAGACCACGCAAGTCTGTTTTGATAGAAAACACACTAACATATGCTTAGCACCTTTTCAGATTTTGAAAATTAATCATTAAAATTATGATTACATAAATAATACTGATTATATTTTTGATATATACTAGATATTGACTCATAAGTACGGTAAGAAACAGTGAGTGTTTCACATAATTTTAGGATTTTTAGTTCTTTTGTGTTTATTTTGTTAAGTTGCTGACAAAGTTGGATGAAATGAATCTTTCTAGGATAATGTCTATATAACTTATTTTATGAAATGAAATTTTATCAGTTCTAGTGCTTCCTGAATCTTTCTTAGCCATAAACATTTTTACTGATGAACCAACAGGAAACTTTAAATACCGTACAAAGGACAAAACCATGATTTATATATTTATTTTGAGGACTTCAAAAAGAATCAGATTAATCACATAAGTTTTATTCATTATTTTTTGAGACTATATTTTGGTACATTATTCCTGTAAATTTTAAGATATAAATTTTACTCTGAATTTTTTTGCATCCTACTGTATGTACTTAGAAAAAAAAGAATGCCTTCAGATGGATGAGATACATAACTATCTTTAGGTTCTCAATGAGAAAATCAACTTCTGCAATAGTCTCATGTGTAATTTCATTTTCTAAAGGCATTAGCAAGCCCCCTTAAATGTGCTATTTGAACCCATGGAAAGTCCTTAGCTCTTATCCTCAGACATTGGTCTCAAGACATCACTTCCGTTTCTGCATGTCTGGTAAGGATTTTCCTTTACTGTGTAGTTGCCCCATTCACTCATGCATTCTCTTACTCATTTTTTCATTTTTCGACCTATATAATTGTTTAACAAGTATCCCCAAGTTTCTTTTGTGTGCAAATCACCTAAGAATGAAGGACACAAAGAAATATAGGGTATAGTTCTTAAATTTGACATGGTTACAATGAAAACATTTGAAACAACTCAAAAAATGTAAAAAATCCTGTAGGAATGTAGAATGAAGATATTTGTAGCTCAGATTATTTTCTAATGGCATCATAATAGTTAACAGGCTCTGAGTTTTCATAATATATATCTTAACCTTTGCTGGAAAATGATAAAAATGCAGACAATTTAGAGGAAGGGGGGGAAAAAAAGGGTAAAAAGGTTGCTGTTTGTACCTAGCATTAGATTGGTGTATGTAATTCCAGTAATATTATTCAATGAAATGCAATAGTTTCAATGAATTTTATTTTTTGAAGAACCACAGGATTAAACCAAGTTTTAAGTTATACTCAAGTATCTGTGAATTATTGAAAAACCTGTTATAGGGAGAATGAAAGCCAACTCTAAATAAAGTATTAAGCTTTCAAAGGATACAGCATTCTCTTTCCAAATTTCCACCTAATGTTCTCCCAGTTCCTCTCTCTCATTTTCTCCCAAAATGCGTTCTGAAAAGATATTTTAGAAGATATTGCAGAGGGCTATCAGAAAGCCTATGTGCCAGGTCCTTCGATGAAATCACTAGAGAGAGGGTCCAAATTTACATTCCATTAAAGAAAAAAATTTGTAGTATTTGCATAGAGGCAATCATAGACTTGGCATTTGATTTTTATCCTTTTTTGGTTTCCATTATAAACAATAAAAATTGAATTTACCAACAATAACAAAAAAATGGAGCTTGTAGGCTCACTTATCTTAAAAAAAAAAAAGTCCCAACCTATAGCATTTAAAATTTGGTATAATGAGGTTCGATGTTTCAAAGCTGATGTCAGGGGACAGCCCTGGTTCACATCCAATCGTTTTAAAACAAGCTTTTAGTGTAGGTAGCTATATTGGTAGAGAATATGATTTAACAAAATGCAATATGTTCAAATCCACATAATGAGAATTATTTGAAAAGCGAATTCCTTTTGTTCCTGATTTATCATTTAAATTCACTTACATTTCTCCAGCTTCTTTCTTTTGGTAACCTAATGGAAATAAAATTTCAGAACTCTGATATAGCATGGTCACTGCCTCTCTCAGTGTGTAGTTGATCAGCAGGGATACAGTAGAGGATGACTACTTCCTTCAGTACAAGTTTTAATTTTAAGTTTGTTTTACCTTAATTTTATCCCTGTCAGAAAAATAATATACAAATTTTCATCAACTTTGTAAAGGATCGATCACTCACCTGATTTTTTATAGCATTACATAGCCTGCAAAATGCAGCACTACCGTAAATGGCATTAGTATTTATTGCCTGTGCACATAGATTTAGGATTGTGTACAAACTAGTTTGGCTGTTTTGACTGACTACCAATTAGTTTTTAAAACAAGAAAGAAAGGATTAGAAAATCACAGAACTTATTTGACTGGTGGAAAAAAAAATTTTTTTTTGGAGGGGTACTAATTAAATCATTGCAAATTAGTCTAAAAATTCAGACCATTTAGATAAAAGGAATATACTGCTAATTCACAGAATAAGGGAAAGAAAACCAAGTATTTCTTCATAAACATGACTCTAGGCAGTGTTTGCTACTGGGCTTGAAAACAAAAACGAAATAAAAAGATGTTCCCTCCCCATCTTTGGCATTCTTTGATGTCAAAGCCACTTGCTGTGAATTGTGCTGGACAAGGGTAGTCACTGTCCCTTGATCCCAGACCATTTGACAAGTACCGACACTCTGGGCATACTGTACAACAAAATAAATACATTAGCAAAACCATTTCCCCCTTCATTTCAGCCCAGGCATAAGAGATAGGTTACTTAAAATTCAAGTGCCAGGAAAGCCTATTGTAAAAGGGAAACATTTTCAAGTGAATTCCGTTTGATCTTTTTTTATAGGGGCTCCTACCAGCCGCTCTCCCTTCCTCCCCAGACCCTGGAAACCAATTAGTCTCAGCACAGAGGCCACAGATCAGGTTGAAATGGCTCCTTTTTATTTTTAGGGGATATAATTTCAGCCAGGATGTCTAGTCAGTTGTCACATAGTATACTTAGCACAGTTCTCACTCACTCATATATTTCCATTGGATTTTCCTTTGGAGAATGCCTCAATCTGAGTCTGACTCTTGGAAAGGAATTAGATCTGGTTGCCTTCCAAATCCTTCAGCTCTGACAATGGCATAACATCACAGGGCCACCTCATCTTTCACAGGATGCCTTGCCAACCAAGTTTTCTAAAAGCCTTCTCTTTCTAGTCTTCTGTAATTCAGCATTTTTCGTGGCTTTCCCTTTCCTTACGTCGTTTGCATACAATTCTGTAAACCCTCTACACCTCCCGCCCCATTTTCCAAAGTAGGAGAGGAAAGATAACTAATTTTGATTTTTAAATCATTTTTGAAAGGCTTATCTTTTGGGGAAAATGTTCCCAGAAGACAAAAATGAAAACAATTAGAGGCTGCCTCTCCTCACACCCCTATCCTGAACCTGCCTTAATTCATGGAGGTGAAAAAAATTATCAGCTAGGTTGGCCTTTTGTTTCTTGTGAACATTTTAGAGAGAAAGATGTGTGTGTGTGTGTGTGTGTGTGTGTGTGTGTGGTTATCTGGTGAGTTGAAAGGCTTAGGACAGGGAGCATAGCTCTCCCCCAGGAAAGCCTAAGCTCAGCAGATGTGTGTGTGTGTGTGTGTGTGTGTGTGTGTGTGTGTTGGGTGGGGGGTCAGGGTTGTCTTCTTTGGTCTGAGCTGAGTGCCCCAGCCCCTTGCCTTGCCCCAGCGGCGAGTTCTGCACTCTGGAGCTGTGCCAGGACTCCAGACCGCGCCTGACAGGTCGGTGGGGGGTGAGAGGTGGGGGCCTGGGTGTGCTCTTTGAAGAAGACGCCCATTTCGAGGGAAAACTCCCTTTATTGTCCTGAGGCTCCGTAGCACCCCCTCCCCGGTCCCCTATCATTTTTACACTGATCACACATGATGATGAACTTGCAGCTCAGCTTCCTGCTGCCTGTTTGACCCGGGAGCACCAGCAGGCTGTCGGCCTCGCCCTCAGTTCCCTCCTCCTCTTGCAACCCCGGGGCCTCTGGGCGCCGGTGGGGGTTTAGAACGGGCCAGGGCTGCAGGAGGGACGCGCCAGGGCGCGGGGTCCTGCTGGGGAGCGCGCACAGAGCTGCGCTTTGGCCGCCCTGTTTCCTGGAGCTGTGCTCCTTTGACCCCAGTGGCAGTCCCTGTCACTGCACCGCTCGCACTCCCTCCGGCTCGCCGCGCCCTCGCTCCCTCTCCTCGCCCCCTCGCTCGCTCTCTCCATAGACCGAGGCTGCTGTCGTCTTTTCTCCCCCCGCCTCCCTCTCGCGCCGCGCCCCCCGGGCCCCCGCCCCAGCCCGCCGCGGGACCTCCGAGGTCGAAGGTTCTGGCCCGCCCGCGCCCCTCGTCACCCCCGCGCGCCCCCCCGCGCGCCTCCCGCCGGCTCCGCGATGGATCGCCGGCTCGCCGGGCGCTGAAGGCATCCCCGGGACCCGGAGCGCAGCCCGGGAAAGGTAATCCGCCCCGGGAAGGGAGGGAAGGGCGGGGGAGGGGGGAGGAGGCGGCCGGGCGCCCGGTGCCGAGCGCCAGAGGAAGGGAAAAAAATGCACACACAAAGCGGAGCCCGGGTGAGAGGTGCCTTGTCAGAGGCGCGTGCAGGGGGCTCCGAGGCTGCGGACCGCGGCTGCCCCGGTGCCCCTGACATTCGCACAAGCAGGCGCTTCCCGGGCAATCCCGAACCCGAGGAGGGCTTATTATCTACCCCCAAGCAAAAGCGAATTCTTTTCTAGGAGCTGTCTTCCTCCCACTCCCCATCTGGCCCCTCTACTCTTGTCCCCTTCTCCCGCCCCTAGTTCTCGGCCCCCCGACCTCTCGGGGTCCCCCCCCCCGTCCCCGCCCCCGCCTCCGCTGGGATTTCTTAGGATGGGAGGCGAGGGTGTCGGCGAGGGGCAGTGGCAAAAGCCCAGCGCCGGGATTGGGGGTGGGAGCGAGGGCACCGCGAGCTGTTTACTAGAAAGTCCCGGGGTTGTGTGTTCGAGCCGCCCCGGCCTAGGCCCGGGTGCATTGTGTTGGCCCGAGCCCCGGGCGCCCGCTGCGGCCGGAGCGAGGTGCGGTGGCCGGGAAGGCGCCGCGCAGCTTTGTGCTCGGGCTGCGCTCCACGGCCGCCCCGGGGCCGCCCGCGCGCCGCTCTCGCGCGGGGCTCTTCTCACCCCGTGCCCGTGCCCAGACCTCGCTCGCCCCGGCCGCCGCCGGTCCTCACGATCGCAGCCGGCGGAGCGAGCTAGTGACCCGGACTGGGCGGAGGGGTACGAGCAGCGAGGAAAAGTAACCGTTGCCGCCGGATATCTTCCGGAGAGAGGCAGTTCTTTGCTATTTACATGTAACAGGGTTATCTTTGTGTAACCTTTGAATTCCTGGGTTTTGCGGCCTAGGAGGGGAACGGGTATTTCCCCCACCCCCCTTGGAGATTGGGGAGGGGGTTAGAATCCACCAGCCAGAAAAGAAACGAAAGATGCCACAGTGGGGGCAGATTAATTGCACATTTACCTCCCCTTCAACAAAACCCAAATGAAGTGCAAATGCAGGTCATGAAAAATGTGTCATTGATTTGAGATGCTGCAAATAAACACACACAGGTCAGGGTGGAAAACACAAACAAAACTTTAAGTGAAAGAAAAGATTTCTAAGGGAGGTAGATTCGTAGCCTCCACACCCCCTTCCAACGCTCCACTCGCTGGCGCCCACCCTTCCTTTCTCTGCCGCTCCAGGGAAGCAGCCCGGTGACTCCGGGGCGGAGAGCAGGGAGGCGACGGCAGCGGCTCCGGGCGCGGGCTCCGCTCTGAGGCGTCGGAGGTGCCAACGCGCCCGGGAGGCTGACGTCGGGGGCGTGGGGCTACGATGCCTCCGCGAGGATGGCGCGGTGTCAGAGCCATTGGCCGCCGGTGGTCATCAATCAATCTGGGGCTGGGGGAGAGGGAGAGAAAGAAAGACAGGCGCCCAGCGGAGCCCGGGCCCGCGAGCGCCAGGGTGCCGGCAGCGGCGGCGGCAGCGGCGGCGACGGCAGTGGCGACCGGGGACTGAGCGAGTAAGACGCGCTGCGCCAGGAAGGGGGAGCTGTAGCCGGCCGAAAGGGCCGCGAGCCGAGGGCAGGGCGAGTGCGCGCGCGCGAAGCGCGTGGTGTGTGTGTGTGTGTGTGTGTGTGTGTGTAGTTGGTGAAGCTACCCCCCCCCCCAACTTAAAACAAACACGCCAATCCAAAGTAGGGAATTCCGCGCCCTCCGCCCCACCATATATAGGTTCGACGCGTAGCCGGAGGCGCGGGAGAAAAGTCTTGCCCTTCCTTTCCGAAAGAATGTGCCGGCCGGGTGTCCGCAGTGCTGGAGACAAGTTCAGGTGTAAGTGCGGCGGGAGGGGGGGCGCTCTGTGCACAGAGGCACGTGGACCTTCGTGCATCCCTCCCAAATCCCGTGCAGGGAAGCTGCCCCCGAAGGCTTGTGAGCAACGCTCCGAGATGCAGGGACCAGTAACAGGACAGCGAAGAGTAGGGGCGTGAGTTGACAGAGCACCGATCTGTACGGCAGAGGGAGGAGAGCGAAATTTGGCGGAGTTGGAACCGAAGCTTCCAAAGTCTGGCCAGGCGGTCCGGCGATCTTAGGGCAAGTGACGAAAATGAGCAGCCTTGTTTAGACGACGAGATCACGGGCTCCTTTTTCATAGGCTGTGCTTTGCGGTGCTCAGGTAGCGAGGTCATGAGCTGTTGCTTTGAAACTTTCGGTAAATTGGATTTTGGTGTCTATGGGATGGAGACAGTTATTTAATTCCTCCGTGTTTAATCCTTTCACAGCCAACAGACTTTAAAAGGTTTTCCAACTAGATTCCTCGGGGGCGTGGTGGTGGTGGTGGGGGGGGGGAACATTGCAAGTTGCGCAGCTTAAGGCACAAGAGAAGTGATTGCTGTCTAGGAAATGAAAAATGTACTCACATGATTTTTTTTTTTTTTAAAGAGAAAATCAAACTAGCACCAATATGAATGTTTGGCAGTGCCATGCCCTTTTAGATTGTTCTTTAGAATTCCTGGCATTTCTTACTGGCTTCCTTTGTTTTGTGCAGCGAATGTGTTGAAGTATAAAATGGAAATTTTAAAAAAGAATTCTGCTCACTTCCAATATTATATATAAAAAGAAATATAAGTGTGATGAAGATGAGATGCTCCAAAATCTGATCATTTGTAAGGCTTTACTGCGTAAAACTGTGAAGCAAGGTGATGCAGCTACTTGATAGTTCTATATCATTGTTTGTTGTATACTTTTTCCAAATTTCTCAGGTTAGAGGAGGGGACCATTGTCCCCTGTCTGAGAGTTACAAAAAAAGAAAAAAAAAAGAAAAAAGATTTTAGCCACTTAACCATGTGTTGGTGTTTAATAGTCTTAGGATATGTTCATTTTGTGATGTGAGTGGGGGTGAACATAGCATTTTTTAAAACAAGCCGTTTCTTGACTTGTCTGTAAAGGTTCCTGTGAAAATTTTGAAGCTCTCTGCCTCAGTCTGACATTTTCTTCAAAGGAGTCCAGATTAAAGAAGATAGACACTGCAGGTGCACTGTTTTGATAAAACATTTGAAAGAGAACATGGTAAAGATGAATTCAAATGAGGTGCCAGCCACCCATTTAGCCCTTCAGAGTTACAGGGGCCTGTGCTTGCTGATGAAAAAGATGTTCCATTTGTCGTGCTGGGGCAAAGGTGCCAAGAGGCACAGATGTTCACTTGATAGAAAAGGCAATCCTACTTTGACTTAGGATCGAGTGGACCACTGAGGTGTGTGAATTGATCACCTAAGTTCTGTCTCTTCTAAGCTTTCAATGGGAGGGTCTAACACTAACTCCTATAGGTCATCTCATATTTATATAATAGATATGTATGTATTATTTTTAGTTCATTTTGCTTAGTTTAATTAGTGAGTTTGCTCTAGAAACATTTAAACTGCTCCTGGCACCAGGTACAGAGATTGTTACTGAAAGGTCACAGTGGTCTAGACGTGAATTTTGTTTCCTTCTCTTCTTAATGTTCTGTATTGCACACAATAGACATTAATGGCAGGAACATAAGAATTGCCATGTAATTTTTACACCACTCTCTAATTTGTGCAAACATTGAAGTCTCACAGTCTGAAAATGTGTGTTTTATTCCTCTGTGCTTTGATGGCTAACATTCTTTTTAATGACAGCCATTTCTATAACAGGAAGATGTTTTCATTTGTATTTACTTTTCAGCGTGGCACAATTATGCAGTTTTGCGCTTCAGTAGTGTCTCGGTACTTTGTGTCTCAAAAGAGAATTACAGTACTTAGAACAGGACTGCAATTTGAAGCAGGTGTTGTGTTTTACTGTTATGCAAAATAACAGTAAAATATAATTGTGGGGGAAATTAAGGAAACAGCTGCAAACTTGGTATGAAAACAGCTACATTATGATTTGCAAGCAGTTCTTAGAGATATGTTACATCAGAGGAACAGGGAAAGATTTTAATGTCCTTAATCCTACTGGCCTGGTTGTCTATCCACGGGTGCTTAAAGGAAGGGCTCGTAACTCCCATGAAGTCGGGAAGAAGAAAGAGAATCCAAAGTGATACATTGTTTGAAATGCCAACGCACCAGGGATTCATCTCTTGGCTTGTCTTTGTACATTAGGAATACAGGCAAGGTGGGTGTTGTTTAGCTTGCTTTGCTGAGATGAAGAATGCAATGATTTGAATAGAACACTGTGGAATTTCTTAGCCCAGCTAGCATATGGAGAACTACACAAGCCCTGGGTTGTAAAATAATAAAATAAATGGTCTATGGCAGGCCATCTGCCTTTTGCTTGATATTTAAGGTATTTCATGCTAAATTTAAATCTAACCTTATTATTCTAAATATTTTTATTTGAGATAGCAGCTAAGACTCTGGAGCTTAATGGTGCACATGGCAAACATATTCTGATACGAGCACTTAAAGTAAGAGCGTGGGTTACCCGAGGGTTACCTAAGGACTGTGCTACCGGCTGCTGCTTCTCTACTGCACTGATCAATTGCAACAACCTCGATGCGAGGATGGGCTTTCTTCAGTCTTTGCACACCTGCTATAAAAATCAACATCTTCATTTCTGAACTCAGTGCAGCACGTCATATATTGATATTTATAAAATGATTCAAAACTAATGGAAATTTTTAAAAGTCTGAAACCAACTACTGAGAATTATGCAGCAGCAAGCAAGAATGAGGAAGTAGATGTAATGGCCGCCTTCCTTTTCCGCTGTCTCCCAGCTCAAAGAGAGACAGTCATGAATGTATTGAAAGTGGTGGTCCACGCCTGGATGTGTTTGAGTTTCCCCTGAAGTGACTGTAGTCTTTAAAGAAATGATATGACATCTAGCAAAACGGATTTGCCTTACCATGAAGTTCTTGGCCAGAGTGGAATGAATATGTATTCCAGGCATTGAGCACCTATGTATTTTTGGGAACTGCTTGTGGAAGGAAAAATTGTGCCTCACGTGTACATATATGATGTGCATGACACAGGTACACACAGCTATTATCAGCAGAGCATTTTAAATTTACACTGGTCATTGCGTTATTCGGCTGTGTTAAACATTGAGATTTCAAATGATTATATCACACCAACTTTGTACACACCAAATATTCCAATTAGCAGGGAAGGTTTGGAAGATACTCCACTTTGAGCACAAACCATTTATAGTTAGACACCATGGCAACTGTGGATATGGCCCTTCTGTAATTCATGTTAAGTGCCATAACTATAATTAAAGAGGAGATCTTAGTTTCAATGCCATTGAAATGATTTGCTGGCAGCCAGCAGTATCATATGGAGTGTAATGTCCACTCTGAAGGGCTTGCAGTGTAGAGAGTTGGAAAAGATTGTATTCATGAGGCAACAACACAGATAAAGATATTTTCATGAACCAGTTTCATTTCCAGGTATCACATTGGATATTTCTCAGAACACCCTATTTTTCTTTGTCCTCATTTTCTCATTTTTTCCCCCTCCAGAAATGCACAGCGGTATTGATGAGTAGATCCTTGGGTTCAGAGGTTGGCTGAAACGCACCATGCCTGCTCCCATCCTGTGTTCTGGAAAGTTGTGAATTGCTCATGCCTATAGGGAGGAAGGATGGCACATGGGATTCCTTCTCAAGGCAAAGTTACCATAACGGTGGATGAGTACAGCTCTAACCCCACCCAGGCGTTCACGCATTACAACATCAACCAGAGCCGATTCCAGCCACCACATGTACACATGTAAGTATCACTCATGAACTGAAATAAACCAGCAGTCAAAAAAAAAAATATATATATATAAGTAAAATAAGAAAATCACTAATGATTTCTGCCGGGGAGAATAAAAAGTATACAATTCGAAAAACAGATGGGTATCTGCCGTTCCAAATATAGCTCGGAGAATTCCCCTATGTCTGTGTAACACGTCAAATTTTCAGAGTACTTTCCACCACAATTTAACATTAGATCTTCAGAGCCTCTGAAGGCTGGTGGTGGATTGCCCAGATTTTATGGATAAACAACAGAGAGGTTAAGGTGTTTGCCTAATGCCACACAGTGAATTTTGGCAGTCTCCTGACCCCTGCTTCAATTTGCTTTACATTATATTGCTTGCCTCCCTGATGAAATAGTTCTTGAGAAATCTCTGGTTTTTTTTCTTCTTCACCTCACTCCACTACCCCTTTACTTTCAGCTGAGAAATAGGCCTAATTGGGACTAATTGTTCAGCCACTGTTCAATCCATTGTCTTGCCTGTTGCTAGTGGAATGTGTGCTGCATGCTGCTTGACTCAAACAATGTGGGAAACAAAGGACTGAGGGACAGTGGAACATTTGGTTCCAGGAACTGTACTTTCTCTCGCTCCTTAATACTATTTCAGTCATGTTGTGGTTTAGACACTTTTAAGGAACAAAGTGTGGGAGAAATCAAGAGGCAAAGATTCTGCAGCACCTGAATGCCCACCAGCTTTTTGCTGTTCCTCTGCTGTAGGATGTGCTGGGCTTTCAGAAGACGGGACAAAGGTCATGCCATCCCCCTGGTTTATTCCAGGCCTTGTGCTCATTCTGTTAGACCTTTCAGGGTCTAACATGAGTCTTTCATAGTAGGGCTGGACCTCTTTAAACACTCTTGTATAGCCAAGAGAGAAAAGGAGGCGAGGGCTGTGTTACTGCCCTTCCTCCAACACACCACACACAAAAATCCCCCTCCTCAAATTTAGAAACTCTAATAAAACAAAACGATCTTTTTCTTGACTGCCTGGCTAATGGTGTAGAAACTAGGATGTTATTTTGCAAGTATATTTCAATGGAGTCACTCAGTTACTTATGATGGGATTTCTTGGGGGGATAAAAGAGAGAAAGAAATCCTTGCAAGTGGTTAGTGCTAAACTATTTCTAAGGATTTTATACTTTCTTTAATTCAGGATATATTCATGATTATGAAGGATTGCTAACATGATGTTAAGGAAAATTGTTTAAGGTGAATAAGAATTTTCTTTGTTAAAATGGCTTTTCTCAAAAGTAAGCATGTATTCAAGTATTTTTTATTCTTCTAATAATTTTTTTTCAAAAATGGTATAGAATTTCTGCAAGTACTTAGGATACCTTTAGCTCTGTTTTGCTGGGGTGACATTTTATATTAAAGACTCACAAAGAATTTTGTGGATTCTGTTTCCTTTCAAGCAAAAGAAAGTATGTTTCGCCCCAGAATCTTAGGGAAATAAATGACTGATAGGGAATCTTAGCTTAGCCTTCACTTGTTCGTGGCCATTAGATTCCAGTTGTGAACTGTGAATGCACAAAGATATCTAAAAACCTTAGAACTGATCTGCTGAGTTCTAGTCATGAAAAAGTTTGAAGTATCAAATTATACCTTTTTTTGAAAAAAAATTTGAAAATATGGCATTCTTGTGGGCAGCCTAGACAGCTGCGTAGCCCCTTTACCAGATATCCCTCTTACCTTGGAGTAGAGGATTCTTTCATGGTCTGGGCCCAGCCTGCCTTTTCACCTTTGTCATCCACTGAGGACTTTTTATCTGAACGCTTGGCTCCAGCTACACAGGTTAGCTCGCGGTCACCTGAGCACACCTTGAGCCTTCCTGTTTTGGTGTACTGCTTTCACTGTTTCTCCCAGAAGAGACACATTTGTGGTCTTCTGTCTCTCTCAGTCTAAGCTAATTATGCCCCCCACCCCCTGATGCAATGCCCCTAGTCACTTGGCATTTATTCCAAATCATATCACGTCCATGATTATTTCTCTCTCTATTTCTCTTTCAACTCCATTATTCTATTCTTAAAGGCAGGGATTGAGCAGGTAACAGGTGCTCAGAAATTGTATTGATGTATTGATTGATTGATTGATTCATCCACTGATTTGATTGTGCATTGAGATGAGAAATTATGTTTGAGATTTGACATTATGAGCGTTTGTATGAAGGTGCAATGTGTATCATCAAGATGCTGGCTTGCCTTTTCTTTGCCTTCTCCATGCTTGAAGCCCTGGTGCAATGACTGGTCCATACTAGGCATGCAAATATTGAAGTATCTTGGTGAAATGCAATTGTGTTATACTTCTGTGTACACACACACACACACACACACACACACACACACATTTTAAAAGATTGCCCTTAGTCTAAATAGAACTCAAATTGGCTGGTAAATATCCATAATATATTCAGTCTAAAATTTCTTAGTTTTTCTGAAATTTTCAACATGTCATGCCAAGCTTTGCTCCGCTTTGCTCCTGTCCCCAAAGATATAGTATTTTGTCTTTTCCACTTGAATACTTGCTCATTTATTTTGCATGGGATTCTTAAACTATATGTTTTCCTTTTTCACTTAAACTGAGGTGTACAAAGACCTGGGACAGATCACTTGGACTGGAGTTAAAATCCTGCTCCCTTAAATGACCTCTTGTTTTCTTTTGTACAACCTAGTTGGGGTTTTCTCACCTTCATTAAGGAAGAGCTCACTTTCATTTACTTCAGTGAGTCTCATCTCAGGTTTGTGACTCACCTTGGGTGATTTACTTCCCTCCTTCAGGCAGCAGTTTACTGATCTGTAAACATTTACACCGGATGATAGTTATGGATCTTTTAGTTCTGACATACTAAGATTAAGATTGCACCTAAGACAGTGTTAACTTGCAAGGTGTTGTGGGAAGAACACAGATATATAAGACCTGGTTTTCATCTTCATGAAGTTCATCACTGATTTCATAGCTGTTGTTCAGTTGGCTTTAAGAAGTTTCCTGCTTTTTCTGGGTTTGGTTTCACCTGGCCACCACTAAACTTTCTAAGAACCTCTGGCATCGATCTCTGCCTGTGACATAGGGAAGAATTTTTGTTTTTTTCAAGAAAGCAATTTTATAAGACCTTGGGAAAGAAAATTAAAACACAGGTGGAGTTGGCAGGGTGGAATTTAACCTAGAATTTGTGTGCCCCTCTTACCCAGCTATGCTAATAGATGTGATGATTGAAAACCAACAATTTACAGGTCTGCATTTTTCTACATCCCTTTCATCTCCCCCTAGAAGACTATTGAGAAAATTATTTAGTATGTTTATTTAATGATGTTGGGAGGAGATGCTGGAGGAGCCAATATAGGTTTGAAAACACCATAAAGATTTTGTATGTTTTTAATTTTCTCAGGCCAAATACAATATTATACAACCTTTTTAGAAGGGCATTCAGCCAGCTCTTTTTTTTTTTTTTTTTACTGAAAAGTCTCATGTTCTGGGAGACCCCTTAGTTCCACACTAACCAGAATGGTTGCTCACCTTCTATAAGGGTTGGTCATTCGGAAGCACAAATCAAATTTTTTTTTTTATTTTAGTCACCTTGCTTCTCTATGTCTTCGGTTGTCAACACTCTTGGAAGCTTGCTTAGTTTTGGTTCTCTTTCACTTGTTTTGGGGACACAGTGTAGCATGGTGGTCAGCATCGCCAATGAGCTTGGTTTGTTGGGTTTAAAATCTGATTGCACCACTTACTAGCTGTGTAACCAACTGTGGAGAAATGTATTAACTTCTCCATGTTTTCTTTTTTCCATTTGTCAAATGTGGGTGATACAAGTAGTCATACCAATCTCAGAAGGCTGTTGTGAAGGTTAAAAAAACAGTATTACTTGTAAAGTTCTAGAGGAGTACTTAGTACATGATCTATACTCATTAAACGTTAGACGTTATCACTGATGATTGTTTTATTGATTCTGCGTTTCTTTATTCTGAGCTGTCTCAATTCATTTTGAAAATCAGTGGAGTATAAATAAATGAATAAGAAAAATCATTCACTGGTAAGTTTTGTGCAGCAAACTTTTCTGGATGGAATTTTTGGTTGTCAGCGTTGCCATGTGTCCTGACATTTTAGTGTCTATCATGATCATAGACAGCTTTGGAGTGTCTCATCTACCTCCAGTTACTCCATGGGAGTGATTGTTCCAGGGGGGAAGAAATCCCCTAAGCTGAGTTGCTTGGTTGTTCTCTGCAGTATCACAGTGACCTTAATCCACTTGGACTGGTCACAAGTCCTTGTACCTCCAATCACGTCTTAGGCTCCCCACCTGGCTGTGTTTAAAATAGAAGCATTAAGAGTTAATCATAATTAACCAGGGTTCAGTGCACAGGGCACAGCTTAGGCTATGGAATGAGGACAGTATTCACATGGTAGCTGAGAATGTGATCTGAAATCAACTATCTATACAAATGCTGATCCCACCAGTCACTGGCTTGACTGGGTGATAATGGCCAAATTACTGAACCTCAGTCTTCTCATCTGTAAATGGGTTTAGTGACTCTTTAAAATGATTGTGAGCATTAAATGATGTATATGCCATATAGTGCCTGAAAGGTAGCACTTGATAAATAGATGTTGGGATAATATTTGTGGTCTTGTCCATTTCCTGGTGAGCATGAGATAAGTGTTAACATCATCGTTCCTGAATTGCTTGGTGGCATAGAGCCTGACAAGTCCGACTTGTGTCCTTGTTGCTTTGTTGCACTTTGTAGCATTTGTCAGAGTTTGCATGGGTATTGTTAATCAAAAATGATATGAGGTGTTTGGGGTTGATCATTCCATGCCACATTTTTATAGATTTTGTTTGTCCGATTGGAAGTTTCATTCTTACATGGTAGGAAGTAAATGTTTGTCTCAGGGCTATATTATCAATCCTTAATTGTAAAAACAAAGTTACAGAAGAGTGTTAAACAATGGTGCCATTTTGGTTGAAAAAATATAAAAATATGTGGAAAGATAAACACCAATATTGCTGGTGATTATTTAGGGAATAAATTTGGAAATAAATTTGGGAGAGGGAGTATTGGGTAAAGACCTTTGAATTTTTATTTTATATACTTATGTACTTATGTAATATTTTATATCCTTTATATTTATGTAATACTTTTATGATAAAATGTTTCTTAAATGATAAAAATATAATTTGTCTACAAGTCCTTCTGCTTTGTATGCAAAGTTTACATTATAGATTCAGTGTGTTGCAAATCTACTTTCTTTGGGTGTCACCTTCTATTTTATGTTATAATCAAGGAATAGACCAAAGGCTATTCATTGATTCAATATAATTCAAGTTGTTCATGTGTGGGAAGATGAGAACAGTGCTAAGGGTGCTGTCTACTTCTTAGTCTTATACCTGAAGGGGACTTTTTAAGAAGTAGCTTCAATTTGATTTTTGGTAGCCTGTAAATTATACAGTATCAGTAAATAAATGGCTTGCTGTATAAGACTACTTGACATTGTTTCAAGGAACTTGGACTCTAATTCAGACTGGGTTATTAATTAGGTTCATGATCTTTAGCAAGTTGGGCTTGTCTGAATTTCAAGTTTCTCACCACCTTTTGGACTTGATTTCTTTAGCCATCATTCCTTCTCACTGCCAGGTAAAGATTTCTTTCTTATGTTTTCTTTTATCCATTTGAAATTAAGAACACAAATCCCTCATCATTAGTAGTAGTTTGTAGGGAAAGAATATATACTGAGACATCCCTTAAGTCTCACGCAGAAGGAAAGTAATATCAATGAATGAATGAATGTCTGGAGCTCTGTAAAATTGCACTTCACTAACAAGATAGAAATTTATCCTTTGCTACAGAGCTGGGCTGCATTAGCTGTTAGAAAAAAACATTCTAAACATTTTTTCTCTTGATAAGCCACTTTCTCATTCTCATTACAAATTTATCACTGGCCTGCACATTAGCGTGGCCATAATTTTTGTTAATGTTTTCAGTCTGAAATTCGTCATGGAGATGCTGAATGGCCCTTTTAGTTTGCACTCATATATAAACACAGGGTATTTTTCTTTTCCTCTCTCATTTCTTTTTAAAAATAAGTTCTTTTTCCTATATACACTCCCTGAGGGTACTGATCTTGTGATCTGTGACAGTTCGACTTCATTTTAGGGCTGAATTTTTCCTGTTCTGTAGATTTCTTTGTTTGGATTCAAGCATTAAAAAGGCAACCTAAAATTAGATTTTTTTTTTTTTTTTTGTCCGTCTGGATTTGTTCTTAGAACCCTAACTGCATGTTGCATAACTGGGTAGTAGTCTTTGTTTGTTCGTTGGTTGGTTGGTTGGTTGTTTGGTTGGTTGGTCGGTTGGTTGGTTCATTGGTTTACCCTCTCTGGGAGAGTAAAGAATATTGACAAGTAAAGCAGACCCTCTGTGGTATGGTATTCCTGGATTTCAAATTCTGAAATACTTGCATTTCTAGAGATACAAATTCATAAGGAAAGTGTGACCACAGTCAATGGATATACATATCCTGAAACTGAAAAATTGTCAGATTACCTCTCCTTATGAGCTGAATCTATCTCCTGCCCTAAATAGTTTTTAAAAAATATATCTTTCATGGAAATGTTTTGATAAAAATATATAAAATGGCAAGTCAAGCTACACAGGAAGTCATATACTAGAGAGTCTGTATTTGAGAAATATTTAATTTTAATTCTGAGAGTTTAGAGTTTATGAAGATAAAGATTTTAAGATATAAAAACAAAGCTACTTCCTCTGAATCTACTATGTCTTGTATAACAAACTCTAGATAGTTCTAAACTATTTTCAAAAAGGAAAAAACAGCTCACTGAGTCTCAGAGTATCTATCCATCATCTTCTTTTTATTCCTTTGCAGTATTTCGTTCCTTAGCTCTCACCTTCCCGTGGCTTTTTCCCTTTTAGATTTTCATAGCATACTGAAAACTAGATGTTTCAGTAGCTGTCCTGGCACGATCAGGTTATTATTTCAATATCACTGTGGACAAAGCTACAACACTTTTGCAGACCACCATGTTAGTCTTGTCTTTTTTTTTTTTTTTTTTTTTTAGTGTAAAAAGTACACTTGGAGGCTTTGTCTGTGTAGAAACACTAATTCTGCAAAGAGGAAACTCTGTTGGAT
>PVKE010020471.1:0-27454 GCA_004027555.1 Craseonycteris thonglongyai | reverse complement strand
TCAACTGATAATGTTCTTGCAACTTGTTTAGAGTTGTCTTTCTTCACTTTGGTTCTTCTTAGTCTTCACTAATTTGAAAGCTGACTTTTTCCACAACAGGAATGAATATATATCATTGGATTTATCTACCATCTTCACTTGGCAAAGCTGCTGCCAAAGGTACTTCATGCAATGTTCAGATTTAAACCTTTGGTTCCTTCTTGTTCTCATGAGGACACTATCATCTTTTCACTTCCCATTCCCATATGATGTGCTAACTCTTGCTTTACAGTACTTATCTCCATTATGTCAGTCATCTCCTTGAGATCTCTGGACCACAGCCTACACATAATTAAATATTAACATATCCCTTCTCTCCTGGGCTTAGAATTTCCTTCCTTAGGGGAAGGAGAGAGAAGAGGTATCACTTTCCTTGACTGTGCACCCCAAATTTCGAATACCCTTTCTGGTGTTGTTGGTTCAACTTAGATTCCTACCATGGTGGCCCTGAGGTGTGGCTGCACAGGCCAAAAGCAATGGTTAGCAAACTCCCCACTTCTCTAAGTCTATCTATGCAATGGTAGCCAAGTTTTATTATACAAAAGGCAGTTTCACAATCACATTCTATCTGGGGGAGTGGAGAAAAGAATGAGCTTAGAAAAGGAAGACATAAATATTGAATACAAGTCTGCTTTTGAGAAATGGCCATTTGCCTACTTAAGACCTAAGATAATAAAATATTACTATTTGCAGCCAGATTAACACAAAATGATAAAGATAGTCTACCAGTAATAGTCTAGTCTGTGTTTACACAGGTAACCTAAACAGGAAACTATCCTATTACCTCATCTCTTGAGCTAAGAAGTTCATCTAGAATCTATTTTCAGTAAATCACCTTCATATTAAAGATGCTATTTGATTAATGCTTGTCATCCTATCAAACCGCTCTTGCAAACTCGAAGTTTTCAACTCCCCTTCTGCTCATTCACATTGGTCCCAAAGCAGAAAACATATCAACAACTGCTATCTGAAGAGTATTTTTCAACATTTCAGCAAAATTTCTCAGGAGATTGTGTCATTCAATAATATTCTTACAGAAAAGGTCAAATAATAACAAAATGTTCTGTTAGAAGATCATCAGACCACATATTTGGTTACTGGCAGCTTTTCCTAGCTAGCAAAGCCACAGAAATTCCAGAAATCTGCTGACAAAACAATGGAAAGAAAAGTGAATTTCTGGAAGAATTAAATACGGCAAGGCTCCTTCTTACCCCAGCATGCAGGCTAATGGGAAATATGCTATTCCAAAACCTTCCCCAAGACAAGTGGAGGGAGGGACGTGCAAGCCAAAAAGGTTTTAAATAGCATGAATTAGTCTTATTGACTTCACCATGTTGTTTATTTGATTTCTCTCCTCAGATGGCAGGGAGCTAACAGTCTACATACTGAAGGTACGTGCCAGAAACTGAAACCTAAGAAACAACCAAAAGAGACCGCTGAGTCAGCAGAACTACTCACTATCTGGGGCTTTCGATGGAGTGGTGAAGAAAGAGGCTTAGCCATGCTGAGGGAGTCACTCTGTTGTGATGGAGAAAATAGGGGCATGTCAGGAAACTGGGCCATGTCGTGAGGTTTCCCTGGGCTGAGATCCTGGGTTGGAGAGTAAGGAGTGCCTAGATGCAAATCCTGACTCACCATCTCCATCTGGACAACCAAGGAAAAACTCACTCACTTTAAGTTTTCTCTTCTTCAACTCAAAACAAAGATAATAAGAGGCACTTCTGTTTGGGGGATTAACAAAGTTGACATTATGTGAAACTCTAGGACAGTTTCTGCCTCATAAGCATTCAATTACGATTACTATCATTATTAACCAAATCTATGATCAATATTTAATATTACAGACTTCATTAAGGAGGAAAATTTTGTAAAACTGCCCAAGTGTAGTGCTTAAACTTCTCACAGCCAGAAGATGCTTTTTATGCAGTACACCTCATTTCCTGATAGCTCATAGATGAGGCTTTTCTTATGACTGTTTACCATCACTTTAACCACTAGATTTTTAAGTCATCCAACAATATCATCCTCAGTAAACAAGGAGGTACTGATAATTCACAGGGGAACAAAATACCACTCCCCAACCTCACAGAACTTGGATTCTAAAGGAGGAAAGACAGACAGATATATAATCTAATGTTAGGGAGTGGAAAGTATAATGAGGAAAAATAAAGCAAGATAATAAAGAGGGAGGTGCTATTGGAGACAAGTGGTGAAGGAAGGCTTATCTGAAAACATGACATGTGCTCTAGACTGAATGTTTATACCCCCACCCCTGAATTCGTATGTTGAAGCCATAATGCTCAATGTAGTAGTATCAGAAGCTGGGCCCTTTGGGAGTTGAATGAGCTAGTGCCCTTATAAAAGAGCCCCGCAAAGCTTCCTTCCACCTTGAGAAGTACAGAGAGAACTGGAAAGCAGGTTCTTACCAGATAACAAATCTGCCAGCACCTTGATCTTGGACTCCCCAGCCTCCAAAATTCTGAGAAGTGCATTTCTGTTGTGTATAAGCCATCCAGTCTATGATATTTTTGCTGTAGCAGCCCAAATCGACCTAGCATCTAAGTAGAAATCAGAATGCAATCAGGCAGCTGTCAAATCTCTGAAAGAAGAACCTTCCAGGTCTAGGAGACAGAAGGAGCAAAAGCTTTTATGTATGAAACTACTAGTTCAAAAATCCAGCACTGTAGCTAGCATGGCTGGAGTTTAGTGAGGGAGTGAAAATGAAGCCTGGGCAGCCGGCAGGATCCACGCCATGATCAGCACTTCAGATTTTACTCTGAGATGGAAAACCGTTAAATGGTTCTGCACATGAGGTGGCATAATCTGATTTATAATTATAAAAGGTCATTCTGGCAGGCAGGTCCGGGGGCATGGAGGGAAAGAGGGAGTCAGAAAAAAGAAGCAGACAGAGAGGTTATGAAGCTATTGCAGCACTCCTAGAGAGAAATGATGACGGCTTGTATTGCCATGCAAGGTGACAGTAAAGCTTACAAGAGATATTTGGCTTCTGGGTGTCAAAGGTAATGACAACTTTATATGTTAGAGATAAAGGCAAATATTCAATACGACCTTGATAAAAAGAAAGTCATCCTTTACTAATTTTTTTAAGTTAAGACCTCCAGCACTATTTAAGAATATTTCATTGAAAATCTAACCATATCAAGTATACTGAGTTCTTCCAGAGATAACAGGAAAATGATTTTAGCATTGATGTTAAATAGAGCTAACGTCAAAATAATAAAATCACCTTCCTTCATGAAACATCCAAGGTGAGGCAGAAAGTTGAGAAGGAACATATTAAATTTAAAGATGTATTTCTTCCCAGACGCCCAAACTACTCTAAGCATGCATAAGTCCATTTATTTTTCACAACAACCTTTAGAGACAGCTATTATATAACACATGTTGTTTTATGCAAATCATACAGAATACAGCAATTTTCCATTTGTTGCATTTCAATGGGAATATTCAAAATTTACCATTCGCACCTTTTAGAAAACTCAGTATTACTGTAATTTTATGAAAAAAAATTAAAGTTGCCATCATTTACATTTAATGTTTTATAGTTTATTCTAAATCTTGTCTGTCTCTGCTTTCTTAAAAACATGCTTGTCAACTGTTCCCTTAGGAAAATACAAACTATAAAATGTATAAACTTCCTTTATATTAAACTTGAGTGCCTGCTGGGGAATCAAACCACCTGAAAAATAAAATGTAGTATAGTCCTATTAAAACAACACGTCTTAAAATCACAAATAGTTAATTATGACTCAGAATCTTCACCCATTTAGATTAACTGCAGTTGTGCTTGTCTATGATTTAGACTTTTTCCATCACTGACTTCCCATCTCTGCTAAGAGTAAGCAAATAACACTAAATTGGTTACTGTGGTTACAATGTTTGATCTACAGGCGAGGAAACCTTAACTCTTTCAGTTCCGACTCTAAGAAGGTAAACAACATACACTGTGTCTTCTTGCCATGTGAAATGTCATTATAAGGGTAAACATCTCATTTGCTGAAATTCAAAGAATAAGTTATATATAAACAATATTAACTTCTATCATAAACAACAACGATGCCAAGGCTTATTTGGACGTAGTCTAATCTCCATATGCAATATGAACTTGTCAGAAAGTCATCCTCACCAATTGCTGTGTTGAGGCATAGACAAAGTAAAATACGCCTCACTGTTATAAGGAATTCTTAGAATGTGAAACTACTGAAGTTCCTTCATGGAAAAATAAAATACAGAGAAGACTGAAACATAAATTTTTTTTTGTCTATCATATTAAAATTACAAGCCTTGCACAATGAGCACATACTATATTAAGTGGTCAATAGGTTTTCAAAGTCTCCCTCTAAAAGTCATATAGAGAAAGTATTGCAGTTTTTATACACAAGCATCAGTGGCATAAAAATGCAACAAAGTATAATCATAAAATCCACAGCTGTAAATAAATGTATTTTTAAAGACATTCAGGGGGAAGCCGGGATAGCTCAGTGGGTTAAGCGATCGCTTTGCAGCGCTGGGGACCAGGGATCGAATCCCGGCCCCGGCCCGTGCGGACCCATATGCTGAACTGGGAGCTCCCCCAGTTTAGTTCTCCCTCTGTCTCTGTCTCTGTATCTCTCTCTCTCCCTGTCAAAAATAAATAAATAAATAAAAATATATTAAAAAAAATAATAAAGACATTCAGGAAAAAAAAAATGTCTCTTTAAATCAAACACAGCCATTTTAAATGGTTCCATGACAAACTATAATTACCACTAAGACATGGTATAATACAGTACAATTCTCTTATTATTCTCAAAGGGCCAGGGTTCCCCAATAGTAAAGCTGGCAAAGCCGCTTCTGAGTGTCTGTGAGCACCACACCTCAACGGCGTGGGTGAACGTTAATTCAGAGAGACCACAGGAGTGCAACCCAACAAACGCTTACACATACACATACTCTAACTGAGGAACTCAAGACAAAAGACGAAAAATGGGATCCATTTTGAAATAGAAGGGAAAAATCTATAAATGACTGTAATTACTTTAATAAGCCATTTCAGAAAGGATACTAACAAAGGCCTGGTTTCCTCATGCATGCGCATATGCCTGTTCTGATCCTTAAGAGGGCCCAGACTATTCTTATCTACAATTCTTACCTAACACCAGCGATTTGCTAACAATGAGCCTCATTTATATCATTTCAATTCTGTTCTGATTAGATGTTTTTCCTGCTCCCGACAGAAAGATGACAATCTGCAAGTTATTTGTTAGGAAAAACAGAGCTCAGGCTGCTGTTTGCCAAAATCACACAAGAGATTAAAATTTTTCTAAACATTTCTTGGTCAATGACAAAACAGCTACAACAGAGAACCCTGACAGTCAAATCAATGCCTGTCAGGTGTGAACGCACGTGGAAAGTGGGAGGGGTGAGTAGAGGGTGGGGTGTTTCTTGGTCCCAGCGGGTGTAAGTAGGTATGAATAGTAGATTTGTTGCTTCAAAGGGGCAGAGAAACAAAAATCTTACATAAACCTCTCAAAATGTTTCATGCTTGATGCAGAGCAGATTTGCAAACATATTTGTTGACTGACAATGAATGATGATCATTTCTGAAATTTAACCTGGTGCATTCTCAAAGGACATTGCCATGTTATTTTGAAAACACAAACAACAACACAGTGCAAAGTACTCTAGTCCAGACTTTCCTACAGACATTTTAGTATTAAGTTAATTTCTAAACCAAATTTGTGAAATCATTTACTTCAATCAATCTCTTATTAGAATTTCATAATATACCATTCTACAAAAGGGCACCTTTCCACTTCGTAAACTTTAGAGGCACATTAGTTTCCTGGTTATTTCCTCAAATGTTTTATTTTAGTTCCTCTTGGCTTTTATTTTTAATGGCATTCATACCTACATTTCACTTTTATGAGGAAGAATATAAACTAAAAAATTCACCATGACACAAGAATTGTCCTAGATTTGCCAAAGGAGTTAAAATTTGGACTGCGTATATAACACAAAATAGAGTATAACAACAATAGTGCATTAAGAGTTCAGTGCATACATATTTTTAATAGTGCAATTTAAAAAAATATCTGAAGGAATATATAACAATAGTTAATTTGAGTTATGGCCAAAATAGTAGAAATACATTCTATAGGACTTTTATTTTTTATATTACATACTTCTGTAATATTTGAATTTTCAGTAAAGGTTGGTTATGCCTTTCTAATTAGAATATTAAGTCTTTTTACATATATGTACTATTTCAGACACATAAAATAGCCAATGAGATTCAGGAGACAGTTTCTAAGAATTGTCAGGTGTTGATTAGATAAAGCAAAGACTTTTAGACCTGTTTCACTGTTCTAATAAACTATTATTGATAGGTTTTTCTGCTCATTATATAAAATAAAATATATAGAATGATGTTAAAAATTAAAATATAATACAAATATTAAGTTTGTGAGAAAAGGAAATCACAACCAACTAGCACTAAGAGTTGAATTATATAATTCATTTGTTTTTTAAAACATGCCAAGTAGTACAGGAAACCGATATTAACTGCTTCCTTCATAACCATTTGTTGGCTGTACCAACTGCACTAGCTAGACAAGCTCAATGGGCTCTAAACTGCTTAAATTACACTTGGTTTCATATTCCAGCACATCAAGTACCAGTCAATATTTCAACTGTCCTTGTCAAGTGTGTTCTAAGGGAAGGTCTCCAGGTGTTATGAAGACTCAGGGCCCTTTCTTTCATTGTTAGTTTGTAGCCTAAGGGCACTGATGAACGCTCTACTCCCATTTCCATTAAACTAACGAAGATTAAATAATGTATCTTCCAGGCTTCGTTTTTTAATTGCACAGTAATAGCAGAAAAAAATTATACAGTTCAAATATGTTTTGAAGTTATTAATGCCTTGAACTATTTGGAAGTAAGTCGTAGAACACAATTCCCTCATTTTATAATCAGGGAATACAGATCAACAGCTAACAAGAGGCTAAGTCAAGACCAGAACTCAGTTTTCTTCAATTCAAGGAGCATCCCATTCTACTAGTCTTACTGCTGTAGTAACAGTCAACATACCAACGATGTTTCCATTTAAGAGAGCGTGAGAAGGCCCTATAAGGCCTGTGAAAGCTTAGAAGCCACTGCATAAGCACTATTCATTTAGAGGAACATATTTACTTACTTCTGTTCTACCCTAAAATCAAACTGGTTAAATACTATGAAGTAAGTCATTTTCCCAGTTAATCAAAACTCAATTTGCTGATCAAAAAAATAAGCTGGTTGGTGGTAAATCTCCATTTAACTTTGTCTTTATAACTCAGAAAACGGTCTAGATGACCTTTAAATTCATTCCTTGTTCCCTCCAAATCCCACTAGAATATTAATTGGAATTACATAAAATACACAAGTTCTTCCTAAATTGATTAAAACAACAAAAGCAAAAAATATCAAAATCAGAAATGATTCTAGAAGCCAGAAAGGTCATATGAATGAAGCAAGCCAGTGTCTGCTTGAGAGAAAACGGAGTTAACTACTGCAGCCGCAGAATGTCTACTTTATCCAAACATATTTCAAATTCAAATTAAAAAAAGAAACCACACTCATGCCGCCCCCACCCCCTGCATTCCAAATTCAGCCTTTTGGTCAGACAGCCAACTCACCCAGATTGAAGTTGTTATAAAATTCAGATTAACATCCAGGTATGTACCATACTTCTCCATTTATTCAAAGTTAAAAAAAAAATCTTAGGAAACCTACCAAAATTGTGAATAAATCTTCCCACATAAAAGAAACTTGGTTTCTAGAAAAGTAAATATCTTAAAGCTTAGACCCAATATTCATTTCCTACGTATTATGTAGATTGAGGTATCATTCAATTCTATAATCATGGAAGAAAAGTTGATCTAATCAACAACCAAAACACATTATCTTTTCAATATTCAAGCAGCCAAGAAATGTGTACCTAGGAAGAAATCATATACCAGTAGCTATGAGATAGGTTTGCACAATAGGAGAGGCAAAGGCCAGTGTAGGGAATGTGATTGCCAACTAAAGCAAAAAGGAGCAGTGGATAGCTAAGTTCCCTAATCAGCAGCAGGTTTCTTTCATTTCATTCCAAGTTGTTTCATTATAACGTTGCTGACACGGTATCAGAACTTAACTCCTGGTTACATCAATCAGTCTGTGGTAAAATTGGTTTTTAATGTCATTTTGCTTCAAGTCACAGAACTTATTCATGTTATTAAGGATGTTTATAACATTAAAAACAATAAGAAATGGGAAAAACTCATTGCCTGATCCAAGACACCAGAAGAAATAAAACTCCAGTGCCCATATGGCTGTAATTGATGTCTTAAAAAAAAAAATCAATGTACAGTTTATTCCTAATTCAAGGCAAATAACAGTTATCTACAGACGTATCAAGGCTCATTTTTAAGTTTACTTCTATCTTAATATAAAGCGAGACTCTTGAGTTTCTTAAAATTTACTTGATTTAGCTTAAAAAATTATATTATTAGACAATATTTATTTAAAAAAAAAAGATTATGGCTCGATGGCAAGATGGGCCATTTCCTCAGATATTAAAGGCAATGACAACATCCATCCCAGAAGAATAAGAGAGTAAAATAAGACATTTTGAAATTAAAAGCCCCTGTCATGTAGCCATCGTGATACTAAGGCAAAATATGCAATAGGTATTATAACTAGACGATACGCTCTGTTTATGTTTCAAAGCATCACAAAATTTAAAACAAGGCTTACACAAAGGAGTGGTCAAGAAATTCGCAGAAAGGGGCACTATCGGAGAGGTGAGAGTACTAGTGCCCACAGTTCGATGGTGTGACTTATTATTAGTATATGCGCCAAATTGCAGCCTACTTGCCTCTGGGTTCTTTCAGATATCACCAAAGAAGCACGTCAAACACGAAGAAAACCCCAAGTATGGATAAAATTGTCATTCAGTTCCTCGCAAATCAAGGGAAAACATCTTAAACCATTTGGGAAGAGATGTTAGCAGTTTATGGGGACTGTTGCCCTAAGAAATCCACGGTTTGCAAGTAACAGCCTTTCAAGCAAGGCACAGAGTCATTGGAGATGACCTCTGTCCGGGATGCCCTGTTGAGGCCACTTCCTCAGACACTGTGAAAAAAGTTGAAAAACTTGTAGTGGAAGATGCCAGATTGAATAAAAAGCAGCTTGCAAAGATGGTTGGAACATCACCTACAACCATTTTGAATATTCTCCAGCATCATCTAAGGATGTCACATGTTAGTGCAAGAGAGGTGCTGAGAATGCTCACGCTGCTTCAAAAACAACAGCATGTCCAGCTCTCATGCCAGTGTTTGGACCTCTGCAGAAACAACAAAGCTGAAGTTTTCAACCAGATTGTCACTGGAAATGAAACTTGAGTTCACCCTTATGAGTCTGTCAAAGCAGGAGTCCATGCAGTGGCACAAATAGGGTACGCCATTCCTAAGAAGTTTAAGGTGTCACAACTGGCTGTAAGAATCATGGCTCCCGGTTTTTGGGATGTAGAAGGTATCCTGCTGATTGATGACAAGGATAAGTGTGTCACAATAACTGGAGAATACTATTCCAGTCTGCTGAAACAGTTCAAAGAAGGTGTGGAGGAGAAAAGAGGAGGAAAACAGCAACAAACCCATGCACAAGAGCAATGTTGCATTGGCTGCTCCTCACAACTGTGGTTTCCGAATGCTAAACCACGCCTGAAGTCCAGAATTGGCACCGTCTGATTATTATTTGTTCCCAAATATGGAAAAACAGCTACAAGGGAAGAAATTCACCAATGATGAAGAGGCTAAAGCTGCAATTTTGGCATATTTTGAGAGCAAAAACAAAACCTCTTTTTCTGAGGGTATAAATAAACTACTGAAAGATCTGAAAAGTGTATTAGAATTAAGGGTGAATATATTAGAAAGGAAATATAATAGTTTTTTCAAACCTTCTTCCCCTTCATTCTACAATTTCTTGACCACCTCTTATAATTATTGATTTGTTCAATACATAGTCAACATGGTATTTCATTAAAACTGAAAGAATAAATTCCTTGTCTTCAGTATAAAAACTTAGATAAGCAGTCATTCATAAGCCTTACAAATAGTCTCAAAATAGATCTTAATACACATAAATTGTGATAAAATAATTAAAGACATCATGATGTGAATTTACACTTTAAGAAACTATAAAAATTTGATTTGTAGTTCTCAGGTAGAAAGACAAGCTCCTCTCATCAAAGAAAGCCCATGGAAGAATTTAATAAATGGGAGGAGGGGGGGAACTAGTCCAAAACAAAACATAAAACAGATTTCTCTCTTGAATCTAATTCCTTAAAAGTCAGACAACATGGGGAATGCCAGGATAGCTCAACAGGTCGAGTGCTTGCCTTACAACTACAAGGTCCATGGATCGAATCCCAGCCCCACCTCCCATCATGGAGGCCCCCAGTTCAGCTACCGCCACATGCTGCTCTACATCCACCCATGTAGAATGAAACCATGTCAAAAAACTAATGATGTATAACTATAAAGACTTCTCTGGGCCCTCCCCACCTCTCTTTGTCTCTTTCTCACCTTCTCTCACACAGTGAAATAAATCTTAAAAAAAAGAAGTCACACAACATGAAGGACTGATTCAGTGGCTGGACATTATAAATATCTACTTTTGCTTTTAACTTAGGTGACTTTATCTTGGTGGCTACTCTTTCAGCAAAAGACTGAATGATGTTCCTTTGAGGAATTGTTGTAAGAACAACATCAAAAAAAACTGTAGTCATTCCCATTTTTAACTTCTAGAACATCGTGAAGCTCAAGTGGCACACACAGATTACAGAAGACAACGGAAAACTAAAAATGAACTCTTTGTAATTTTGACCTCTTGGTCAAAATTCATACTTGGGCATACAGTGATTATGGGTTTGGAGTCAGGTTTGCATCCCAGCTCTGTCCCTAATAAACTCCGTCATCAATGGCTAAATTAATTAGTCTTCTAGAGGTTTACTCTTGTCAGTCTTAAAATGTGATAACAACACTGATTTCAAGGGGATCATGTAGATATTGTAAATAAAACATCGGTAAAATTCTAGTACAAATACGAAGTATAAAAGGTATCAATAGAGGATGCCAGGGTAGCTCAATAGCTGAGCACTTCCCTCGCAATTGCAAGGTCTGGGGTTCGAGGTCCAGCCCTGGCTTGTGCAAACCCATAGGCTGAACTGTGGTGCAACTGGTACCCACTGGGATGGCTCAGTGGCAAATGGGGTCACCTCCTATTTGTGAGACCGTCGGTTGTTTTCCTGCCCCACATCCACCTATGTAGAATGAAACCACATCACAACTAATGATGTACAACTATGTAGACTGCACTGCCCCCCACCCCCACCTTCTCTCAAAACAGTAAAATAAATATTTAAAAGTAAAAAAGGTAGTCAATAAATTTAGAGGCTACCCTATGAGAGGTAGAAAGAAATACCCATAGAGAAAATTAGGTACTTATAAGTACTAAGTAATCCGGCCATCTTTAGTTTCATGCATGTATGCCAAACATGCAACTTCACTCACATCAATGATGGACAACAGACATTTTGGGGGAAAAATACATTTTACAGCATGTTACTCTTTTATTAATTTAAAGTAAATAATATACTATTAATATGTCAAAAGACAATAAATATTTCTTAAAATCCTAAAGAACCTATAACATCACATTTTGTAACACTTTCAAAATATGACAAGATATTTGAGAGAAAGTTCAATTATGAACCAGGAAAACTGTATGTGCCTCAAAGTAAGAGGTTAATTTAAAAAGAATTTTCTTATTAATAAAACAGTTTCACTATATTAAAATAAAAAATACAGAGGCCAGATATGAAATATAATTCATAAAGTCATGATTTTTTAATCACAATATAATAAAATACTGCTTAATGCCAGTTTTTCATTACATAAGGTATAATTTTTTCTGAGTTACCTAAATATTCCACTATATTTGTCAGATTATCTTTTCGTTAATCATTTACTCTATTGTTTCTACCCAAGAGAAAATCCTCATGAAATCCCCCAAAATAAAGACCTTTTCATCTCACAGTTCAAAAAGGAAACATTAATTACATGTAATATAGACCCTTCAAAAATGCTACAACCTACTAAGGGCAAAGTACCGTACCAGCCTCATATCCATCTGGAGATTTCTAGTACACTGTACTTGGTTCAACTTTTTAAAAATATATATACCTGGTACAGACTATTTTACTACTATTTATTTATTTACTGTTTATTCCAGTATGGGGTAAAGTTTCAAAGTTGCTCTATTAAGTGTCTATATTACATTGGACTTTTCTAACTGCTTTTTACAAAAGTAGAAGTTTTTTTCTACTCTGATCCAGTAAAGTCCATCTAATATTTATAGGGTATCTTCCATGTGTACCATACTTTGCTCACATCTCTGTAGGGAGTAAGTAGAGAAAATAGATTATTGCACTTGTTCAGATGAGATAATAAGGGGGTAAACTAAAGCAAAACATGAAAAATTGGTTAAGATCCAATGAAGATAAGGACACAGAAAAACAGGTATGCTTGTGAATATAAATATAAAATTAGGAACATCTCTCTAAAGATTTATTTTTATTGTTTTTGACAGAGACAGAGAGACCCAAACAGAGAGAGAAGGGAGAAGGCCCAGAACAGTCTCCATAGTTGCACATCATCGGTTGTTCCACATAGTTTCATTCCACAGGTGGGCGGGGCTGCACAGGGCAGGAACTGGGCCGGGGTCTCACCCTGGTGAGAACCAAACTGGGGGCACTCTCCAGTTCAGCACATGGGTCCACACAGGCCGGGGCAGGGACTCCACCCTCGGTCCCCAGGGCTGCAAAGTGAGCGCTCAACCCACTGAGCCATCCCTGCTTCCCCAGAACATCTCTCTAGCAGGTACTTTGGCATTAGCTCTCAAAATTTAAGTACACAAACTATTTGATCCAGCAATACCCAGGCTATTAATACATACATACCTACATATATGCATATACATGAAAATATATTTTGGAAAAAATAAAAGTTAACCAGAAAGAATGTAAATGTTACCAAGAGTATAATTTAAATAATTTAAGCCATAGCCAAACGATGAAATATAATAAAATATAAAAGCTCAAAAGTGGCAAAATTTATATTAAACTTTTTAAAGTTCATGAAAATGTATTATGCTAATCCCATTGCTATATATTTTAAAATATTATTTTTTGGTATATGCCGAAACTTTTCTGGAAACACAATAAAGCACTAATCGTTTCCTCTACAGAATTAAACTATAATTGGGCATAGAAGTCTCCTTTTTATTTTATAGTTATCTGAAAAGTTTTAATTTAACAAATACATATATTTCATTTTGAAATAAATTAACATTATTTAAAGATAAAGGTATGGCCAACCACAGATACACAAACCTATGCATTTAAATTTTAATTCTGTGTACAAAGAAAACCAGAACAAAAAAAGTATTGGATTACAGAAATCAAATGAGTGACTGTAGTCATGAAGAGTTATGCTGACAAAAACAGGAGAAATAAGCACAATAAGGAAGAGTGCCACACTGCTTAAACATTAGAAAGGCATTTGCTCCAGGAAGGGGAAGGAAGGTTAAGAATCAGAGAGTCTGGACACAATACATAAGTAGGCAACATAAACATTAGAGAAGAAAACCCACGGAACTCAAGTCGGATACAGCGTATATCCGTATGAGATAGTGCACTGTCCCTTATGGTAAAATACTGAACCATTTTAGGATTCTGAGAAGAGGACAAATATAATCAGGATGATACCTCAGGAAAAAGATGCTTTTGGAATATGTGGTAGAAGTCATGACCCGGGAACCCAACAAAAATCATTTAAAAATGCCATGCTTGATCCTTTATTCGTTGCTCATTTGACAAACATCTCTCTCTATCAGTGATGCCAAGAAAAGACATGATTGTCCTCCAAGTCAATCTCAACAAAAGCATACCCCTAAGACAGTGATTCTCACCCTTGATGGTGCTTTAGAATCCTGCCAATGAACCTGAATATATACTTGTCTCTGAGTCAACTTCTAGAATTGCAATGTAAGCATCCAGGAATTTTCCAAATTCCCCACGTAATTCTAACATGCAGCCCAAGTTAAGAACCACTGCCCTCAAACATCCTGACTCTCACATTCACAGTTTAAGCTTGTCCCATCTGTCAAGATACCAAGTCTTTTAGGTTTATTCAGAAATATAAACATTTCTGTCAGAAGCCTCTTTCTACTCTCATGGTAGACTGCTTTGTTGATGGATTCCAGTGAAATTCACCTAAAGGATTCATTCCTTTGTGTAGACATTCACTCATATTCATTCTAGGCTTACCCACATGACTTGTTTTAGCCATGAGACAGGCAAGCACTTAAGCTATTGAGTTTATTTGGTTGAAAACCCCATCTTGGTACCCATCTGCTATGCTTTAAGTAAATCCAGCTGGAGAGAGAGACCACATGCAAGAAAACCAAAAGGCCCCATCTAAGCTCAAATGAATAGACAGAGTGACCCCTAACTGCAATCATGTGGAACAAAAAATCCAGCCAGTCAACCCATACATTTGTGAGATAAGTCACTGTTTTAAGCCACAAAGTTTTAAACAGTTTGTTACCCAACAGATAATTAAAACGTTTCGTACTTGTCACCTTTACAGTTAGTCTTTAGACAGCATCCTAGGTCTGCCACTCCACCCTAATTTTTTCTCAAGCTTCATCATTTTGCTCTTTAAGCATCTTATTTCTATTACTCTGCCTAAGAGAGTGTTTCTCAAACTTCAGGGATCTGGGGACTACTTAAATTCTCAGCACAAACAGGTATTAATATTTTGTTAAAAAATGGTCATCAGAATTTTTAAGCAAAAATTAGTAAATTTTAAAATTAGTACTAACTTCTTATCAGTAAGAATCGATTTGTTGTTTTCAATCTTTCACTAAGATGTCTTCTATCTGTAACATAAGCTAAAGGTCAGATTCCATATCCATTCAGTGTATTTCCTTATTATTTCATAGAAATAATAAAATGTGTGTGGAATAGTTCTTCCAGGGTATGGAAATAATTCTTCCAGTGCGTGGAAGCATTCTCAACACAGAGTAGACTCTGAAAAACATTTGTTGAGTGAATAAATATATGTATTTCATACATTCCAAAGTTTTGCTCAGTCTCTAATACCTCAGTTCTTTTATCTCACTGTGAGGTAAATGTTAGTACACAAAATAGTGAATGTTCTTTTACACATTTATGATCACTGATATGTAATACATCATATAACAAAGGGATGTTACCAATTAATCTCTTTCCCCTCTACACACGTCATTAAAGTTTGAGCTAGGTGACAAGCTTCTAGGTAGTCATATGGCTTATTTCACACAAAGGACTGGCATTCAGAAAAATATTTCCAGGGCAAACCTTTTTCCATTTGTGCATCCCTTTTTAATACATTTCTACAAATTGTACCCCTTATTTTTAAAGACTTATTTTTATTGTTTTTTGACAGAGAGAAAAACAGACAGAGAGACAGAAAAAAGGGGAAGGGCCCAGAGCAGTCTCCATAGTTGACAGCATTAGTTTTCCATATAGTTTCACTCCACAGGTGGATGCCGGGCTGCACAGGGCAGGAACTGGGCCAGGAGCCTCCCACATAGGCCCCAGCAAGAACTGAACTGGGGGCACTCCCCAGTTCAGCATATGGGTCCGCCTGGGCTGGAGCCAGGATTCGATCCTCGGTTTCCGGGGCTACAAAGTGAGCGCTTAACCCGCTGAGCCGTCTAAGTTTCCCCTGTACCCCTTATTTTGAAAACAGCTGTTTTTAAATACTGACACTTCTGTTCAGTGCCTATCTTAATGTAAAATAGTGAAAATTAGGTAATAAGTTAGGAAAGAAAAATTGCAACCACAGATTTCATTTTACAATATTTTACAACTAAATATTGTTACTGATTATTTTTACATACCCCTACCCACAGGGGTACATGTACCACCACTTAGGAATCAATGCTCTAGGGTTTTAGTCTCTGTCTCCAAGGGAGAAAAAAGATCAGTTTTTGCATTGGAAAGATTTAGCAGTTTTCTAACAGGTGACTAGGGGGTGACAAGTCCAATAAAGTCTGAATGCTAGTCATTGAGAAACTTGCTATTCACGTTTCCTTAGTCAGAAGCCTCTGGTAAATTACGATGCTATTTGAGTCCCTTCTACCAACTTATGTAGGTTTAAATTCAGTATTTGAACTTGAATCTGATGCTAATATTTTGCCATCAATTGACTCTCATTGAGTATGGGACAGAAGTTCTACAAGAACATGAATACTGGTCCCTAACTTCAAATGTACAATGAATAATTTAGAGTCTAAATCAAGGGTATCCAACATTATGGCTTCCCTGGGCCATACTAGAAGAATTGTCTTGGTCCATACATAAAATATACCAATACTAGCAATAGCTGATGAGCTAAAAAAACAAAAAACAAACAGAATATAAAAATAAAAATAAACTCATGTTTTGAGAAAGTTTATGGAGGAAATAAAAAAGGAAAGGTTACAAATTTGTGTTGGGCCACATGCAAAGCTGTCCCAGGCTCACACAGCTCATGGGCTGCAAGTTGAACGAGCTTTGTCTAAATTATTCATTGTACATTTGAAGACAGTGACCAGTATTCATGTTCCTGTAGAACTTCTATACAGAATTCCTGACCATTGGATACATTTCAGGGACCAATATTTAATCATACTATACCATCTAATTTTGAAAAAGTATTTTATATGCTGCTTTGTAACAACAGTGTCAAAGGTTGTTAGAACTGAAAGGGGAACTAGAGATACATTTAACCTAATTTCCTCATTTCGTGAATGAGAAAATCAAGACACAGATTAATTTATTTGCTCATAATCACATAACTCTTGAGTGACATAGCTAGAACTAGGCCATGGATCTTCTATTTAAGTTATCAGTATCAGATTTTGTTTTTGTTTGTTTAACTACAATACTTTTTAAAAATTCTAAGTAAGTTGTAAATGCTCAACATTTTTCTAAATAACAGCTGAGCTAAAAATTTCTAAAACTGAGTTGAAATTTTTTTAGTTACTACATGCAATATTCTCAGGTATATATTCATAGAATTTTGTGACCCCCCCAAATATTTATGTCTATTTACGTTGGCTTGCTTTGGTCAAATAGACAAATTTCCTTAATGAATCATTCATACCATTTAGTAGTAGAAATTTTTCAACACATTGGGAAGCAACCTAGAGAGAATGCAGTATTTCCAGCTTACAATATCTTAGGTAATAAAAATGAGACTAACTACATCTTTAAATGGAAGTTTCTCACTTTGAGAATGACCTAAAATCTCATTTAATGGTGAATGATTTACTTATTAATAAAACTATGAGTAAGTAAACAAGTCAAAGTTCTGAGTATTTTGACAAAACTGTGTATTAAACCTCCTACACAGGGTTTGGCTCTAAAAATACTGACAAGGACTTCTGGTTTTGCCAAGAAGTTACCCCAAAATTTAACTAAGTTTCAAAAGTATGTTGTTCTCAGTCTATGCATTTAGCTAGCAAATGCTCACTTGCATTTTACTTTTCAAACCCGTGTCAGAAAAGGTGATACTCATATAAATTACGTAGCCTGTATGTGCACTTTTGAAGGTCCTAGGTGGTATGCAGGACTGACTACTTTCCCAATAAAGGCAAGGAAGAAGCCACAGAACAACTAAAACATCACAGATGAGAACTGCATGCAAGTGAACATGATTAAGATGTTAATGAGGAAGGGGAGATAGACCATTTTACACAAATTATTCCCATTCCAAAAGGCTTGGCAGTGATTTATGGATTAAGATGGTATAAAATTAGAAATTAAAGGATCAAAGAGAATAGGGATCTACCGAAGAAAGAAAAGTAGTTGTTCTCAGACTTGAACAAATTATGTCATCAGAATAATGAATTTAGCTCTAAGCTTACTGATATCTAAGGCAAAAATGAAAATTGGTTGGGTTACACAGTTCTAATTTTCTGATAAGAAAAAACATTCAAGTTTGTAAGACACCAATTTTTACTCATTTACTAAAAGTAGGAATTTATCAGATGTGTATTTGTAGAATGTTGAATCAGTGGCTAATACAGCAGTTGCAGCAACAGGTAAATACTTGGCAGTGCTCACTATCTTCCAAGCATGTTACCCTCCACTCATTACAAGAACCTTAGAAGACCTCCATTTATAGATGAGGGAATGGAAGCACAAAGACATAATGATTGTTCAATGACACAGCATGATATACTCAATTGGAGGGAGATGTCATCAAGATGGCAGCTTGAGAGGAAATCCTTGAAACCTCTCCAGGAAAATGCAACAAAGAGAAAAATTCCGACGCGGGAATCCCTAAGCTATGCATCATTTCAGCTGAGAGACCCATGTATCACACAAGTAAGTGATATACTCAACGCCATTGGGCCTAGCTCCAAAATTCACACTTTTAAACATAATCTTTCTTTCTGAATGTATAAAATTACCATATTTTCTAAATGTGTTACAATGGATTTAAGGAAGTGATGCTGAGGCATGGTGATTATACTTAAATACTTTAAGTTCTAAAGCTTATGTCTTTTAACACATTTCTATCTCACTAAGCAAATATCTAGTAAGAAACACTAGACTTTGAAAACAGCAAGACAGATACATAGTCAGGACATCATAGATCTGACAGAACATATATATTATGTGTTAATATATGATTCAAAAATACAGTTCCAAGGGATGGGTCTCCTGTTGAGCCTCTATGTAATACATAACATTAAATTGTACACCAGGGATTACAGTTCTCTAGGAATAATGTGATTCAGATACTTTGTTGCTGGTGTGCTAACTTAATATTACATTAAAACATGGAACAATCCAGTCAACTGCCAACCTCATCCATGATACCCAGAGTTGCTCTCAATTTTCAACAGCTTTGGCCACACACTAGATTTCGGTCAACTCATTTACTCAGCAAGTTTCATTTGAAGATTTCAGGTTATACATAAATGCTTTGTAAACCAGGACTCAAGAAGTTGAAGTGGAAATTCTGTTGCAGAAGAAACACTTCTTTTCAGTTGGGGGTGGGTTTGAAAAATGTAGCCAGATCAGGAAAGAACATTGGATGCCATGTCAGAACCTATAGCTCTCCTTTATTCCCCTTCAAAGTCTAGTGAAGCTTAAATTTAAGAGCCCCTCCAGCCAGAGACTCTTTCCAGGCCCTGGGAGGGAATCCAGTGCTTTCATTTAGTCACAGCTTTTTTTCTTTTTTTGTAAATGTCCAAAGGAAAGTTTGTTTTGTGGTTTGGTTTGGTTCCCTTCTGAGCCTACCACACCTCCTGGTTGTGGCCCTGCCCGATTCCCTTAAAACTTGGAAATCTCTCAAGCTTTTGCTATAATGATTAGTCAAGACCCCAGTGGTTCCTATCACAATGCAAACAAACTAAAAAGTTACTTTCCTTCAGACAGTTTCTTCAGCATCAATTCCTTTCATTATGATTCTCTTGTAACTATTGGTGACAGGAGGTAGCAGTTTTCATAAAACTCACAGGATGATAGGAAAAATGAATGTTAACTTTTCCAGAGGCATAGAACCTTTTTTTACGTAAAATTCAACCTTCAAAAATGCTAAGAACTGTCTCAATATACTGGCTGTTTGACTATGGTGAAATTATAGAATAAGCATGGTCTATATGATTTTCTTAATATGAAGTCTTTATAAAAGTTACTCAAATTACATGTAATATTTTAATCTGATTCATATATAATTTTTTTCTCAATTCTTTTTAACAATTTTAAAGGAAGCCAGTCAAGCAAAACAGCCTTTCTGTAGAGTGCTTGAAATAAGGAAAAAGTATTTATCTGATTTAAAAAAAGCAAATTACTATAGTCCCCTTTCTTTAACAGGTAGATGATATTATGAATATTTTAAAGAAACAAGATAAATGATTTCTTCAGAATCAGATCTCAGAGCACCATATTTCAACTCCAAGCTTGAAAGTGATAATGCTTAGATTTCCAAATGATACATGACAAACTTTACTGAGATGTAGCAAATTCTTATTGAATTATTTTGCCACCTAAGTAAAAGCGCTGACATCAGAAACTTTTTCAAAGCCGTTATCTATTAACTCCTCTTTCGGTATCATAGTTGAGCCATCTTTTGAAAACTAGTTCCATATCAAAGCTTTTTCTTTCACACATTTCAACCCAATTAGAGACATGAGATGAGTGTTAACAACACAGTTAATTTTAGAAACTATATGCAAAAAAGCCAAATGTTTTAATTACTTTAATATTTTCCACATGTAGAACTTTATTTTATTAACATTAGGTACTAAAACAACACCTAAAAAGGAAAAATCAGAGCTGTCAGCACTCTGTATGAGGTGATCAGCTGGACATAAATTAATATTTATGTTCAGGAACTTCCTCTATCAACTATCAGGTATTTGTGCAAAGAGTATTATATTAAAAACTTCCTAGGCATAGTTAACTCACAGGCTTTTATCAGGGAAAAACATGAAGTTCTTACAGATATTCTGGTTATCTAATCTACGGTAAACCATATCAAGGGGATGCCAGGATGGCTCAGTGGGTTAAGTGCTTGCCTTGCAGCCCTGGGGTCCAAGGATCAAATCCCAGGCCTGGCCCGTGCGGACCTGTATGCTGAACTGGGGTGTGTCCCCAGTTCATTTCTCACCAGGGTGAGCTTCCTATGTGGGAGGCCCCCAGCCCAGTTCCTGCCCTGCGCAGCCCCACACCCACCTGTGGAGTGAAACTATGTAGAAAACTAATGATATACAACCGTGGAAATGCTCTGTCCCTTCCCCCTTCTCTGTCTCTCTGTCTGTCTCTCTTTGTCAAAAATAATAAAAATAAAATCTTAAACCATATCAAGAGCCAGGAAAAAATAATTCAGATCCCTTTGCTCCTTTTTATTTATAACATGTTTTACAGAGTGGCTTTATTTGGGGGACAAATAAAATAAAATAAAAAACAGATAAAGCCGTTTGTAGTCTCATTTGATCAAACTTGAATTGGTGGGATCCCAAACTGAAGAAAACCACAGCTTTGAACCACTTACTTTGTCACTCACATTCTCTATTAAATCAGTACGAGGTGTGACTGAAAAAAAAAAAAAATACGGTGACAGTGAATGCAGCTGCAGAGTGTCATCAAGGGAACAGCTGGCAGCATGGGTCTTCCATACGGGAAGTGGTATGCTGAACCTTATAACAGTGTGACCATTTCCAACTTGTTTGGTGCAGTCAGTAGATTGTGAGCTACTGTTGAGAAAAGGTATGTTTCATAGTATGCCACAAATCATGGATCCCAAACAACACATTAACATAAATTTCTGTCAAAGGAAAATATTACAGTGTGTCCTCATCCACCTTATTCACCAGATCTGGCACTGTGTGACTTCTGGCTCTTTCCCAAAGTCAAAATGACCATGAATGGTAAAATTTTGAATCAATTCTGGACATCAAGGCAGCCACACTGCAACTAAAGACACAGAAACGAGGAATTCCAGAAGTGCTTCAGAAAGTAGCAAGATGGGGAAGCCGGGATGGCTCAGTGGGTTAAGTGCTCACTTTGCAGTGCCGAGGACCAAGGATTGAATCCCAGCCCCGGCCCCTGTGGACCCATGTGCTGAACTGGGGAGTTTCCCCAGTTCAGTTCTCTCTCTGTCTCTGTATCTCTCTCTCTGAGTTTCCCCAGTTCAGTTCTCTGTCTCTGTATGTATCTCTCTCTCTCTCTCTCTCTCTCTCTCTCTCTCTCTCTCTCTCTCTCTCTCTCTCTCTCTGTCAAAAACAATTTTAAAAAATCTTAAAAAAAAAAGAAAGCAAGAATGATGGGATCAGTGTGTTGGAGGCAAGGGGGAGGGAATATTTTAAGGGGGTTTAATGGCAATGTGTTTTTCACTATCATAAATTTCTTTTCATTTAAACATTCACTGTATTTTTTGTCACACGTCATATATTTCCCTATATAGAATTTATTCAGAATATTTAAGAGAGATATCTCTTTATTAATACTGAGATATTCTAAAAATGAGAAAATCCATAAAGCACTTCTTAGAGCTCAATACTAATATGTGTTGTTATAATGTACCAATACTATTCTCCTAATCCAAAAATTGATATGGAAGGCCCAATGATACCCCGGAGAAAGTCATTAAAATGAGCTCTGTGTTTCAATACATTGAAAATGCAAAAATCATGACTTTTAAACACTGAACTAATTGAGAAATTATTCATTTTATATTTAAATGGTCCTCGGTGCTACTACCATTCTAAAGATACAGGCTAGAATATTTACACCTTTGTATTCTAGATAATTAACAGATCAGTTTGAAGGAAAACAAAATTTCTGTGAAACCAGAATTTCAATTAATTGTGAATTTGACAGAGGTTATAAAAGAAAATTACCTTTGATATTATCAGTGAAAAACAGGTCGGCTCAAGTACACAAAATTTTAAGCATGTAAATGATCAAGTCTACTAGGAACAAACAATCCTTTCCAACAAACTGAAAAAGGTCTTATCAGCTTGACATTTGAACCCATTTTCATTCATTAGTTTCCTAATATGGACAAGTGTGTATGAAAAACAAGGACATTCTAAAAACACAGTCTAAGATGTTCCACTAATTTAAACCATTAGCATTAAGATTTTTAATTGTCACCCAAAAACATTTTATTTCCTCTCTGTAGAACAGTGGTTCGAAAGCATGGGCACTGACCAACAGTATCAGCATCACTTAAAAAACTTGTTCTCACGCCCCACCCCAGACCTGCTGAATCAGACACTCCGGAGGTGGGGCCCAGAAATCTGTGTTTTAACAAACATCCCAAGTGATTCAGTGGGTAGCAACTTTGGAGAACCACTACCATAAACACTGTGAGATGAAACAAAATCCCCAAAACCCCCAAAAACAAATAGAGAAAAAAAAACAAAAAAAAAACAGAAGCCATTCTCATCTCCCTAGACTTCTGCTTCACGACAAAAAGGATGTCCATGGCCCTAATCCAGGCTCAGGGAAGCGCTAAACTCTTAATTCAAGGAATAACAGCAGCTGATTCCAAAGCTCAGATCATTCCACTTGGAGTCATCTTACCGCTATTTCCAGCCTGAAGTTCTTGCAATTCTGCTGTGACATTTTCTGCTCACCTTAAGCTGTCATCTAGTTCTCAGCCAATCTTTAAAAAGTGTAGCTTCTGGCTAGGTGTACTACATTCCTGACCCTTCTTTAATTGAGCACTGTATTCCACCACATCATTCTAACTTTCAAAGAACTAATTTTACTTTGCTTAGATTGACATATATTACCAGAAAGAACTCAGTAAAATGCAGTGCTATATTTTTCTAAGAGTATTCTTGAGGATGTTGTTTATCGCATGATATAGAGCCTGTCATTCCCACATCTCAGTACTGTGAGTAATCTTCTGAAGGACTAGGTTATTTTTATTTTATCACCGCTCAGTGTTAGGTAATTTGATATTTTTCTTTCACGTTTCATCTTAAAACAGTAACAGCCAATTTTATAGCCTAAGTGCAGCATCTGGACTAAAATTCATACCACAGGTTTGTATACCAACCTACCCTTGATGACGTGTTTATTTTTTCTAATTTTTTTTTACCTTTCACCCTTATTTCTCACTTATTTTTTAAATCCTGAGTAATTACATGTTTGTGGTTAGTTGTAAAAATTTTTTTCAAATGAAGAAAAGCATACATAAAGGAATAGAGGAAGAAAGCAGGAATGGGGGTGTACAGTCTACTTGGGAGATGTAGTGAGTAAACAGTGCCTAGCTAACAGTCAGAAATACCTGAGTTTAACTTACATCTCCAGGATTTACCAGCTGTACAGTCTTTGCACATATTACTTATACTGGTTCAACTTTCTTCATGAGTAAAATAAAAATGACAGTATCCACCTTGCAGGATTATTGTAATCATTAGAAAAAACATGTCTAAGATTGTTAACAGTGTCCAGCACAGAACATGTAGTCATGCATGGAATGTTAGCTACTGTTGTTAATGTCCATGTAGACAGCTCATGGAAGAGCCCAACATCCAGGCCCCCTTACCTTTTCCAAGGGAGTGAACATCACTGTAAAAATTATTGGTCATAATCTGGACCCTGGCATTACCCACGTAGCATGGGTTGACCTCCAACATCGTTTCTGAAATTCCATCTCCTATCTTCCATCTGTCTGTCCCTAAGTAAGATGTTGGACCAGTGAGACGCTCAAGTTCTTTAAAGCTGTCCTGTTCCTCAGATGTTCTACCCTTTCCTGTTTTCATTTCCTTCCCTACTCAGACTTGACCCCACAACTAAGCACCTCTACTTTCTCACTTGCCAACTGTATTTTTTCCCCTCACTTCCCTCAGTCCCTCCGTTGCCTCTGGCTGGATGGTCCCACTCTAGAGTAATCAATCGTTTATGGTACTTTTCCTGCTCCTGAAGAATGAGCACTTAAGGTCAGAGGGAGAATGGAGCAGAGTGGTACCTGTTGGTCCAGGTATTGGATTTTCAGATCAGATCTTACCCTCAGAAACCCTTACTTTTACTCATGGTTCTATTCCTGTGGTATCCTCAGTCACTACAAACATAATTTTCTTCCAGGCCCCTACCAATCCTATCACGTTTAGCTGGCATCCTTGCCTGCACTCCGGAATGACGTTTGTCAGCTCTAACTCAGACACACAGTCAGTCACCCTGACACTCCCTGGTCTCAGAGAACCACGTATCTCTTCTGCCCAAGGACTACAGCTACTTCTGACCTTCCCGGGCTTCTTTCTGAATCCTCTTAGACCCAAACCCTCTCATTCACATCCTTTCAGCTGTTTCCTCCCCACCCAGTTTCTCATTCCTCACTAACTAAAAACATTTACTTGTCTCTCCCATCTTGAAAAACAAGAACTCACAGTTTGAAACTGGCAGTTAATAATAAGGAAAATGTGATGTAAAATTCAAAAATGTTTGCATTAATTAAACCACAAACCTCAGGTTTTTCTTTTTCTCTCTTTTGGGGGCTGAGGGGTGTGGGTGGGGATTGGGGTGTAAGCTTGAGTCAGAGCAGATATGACCTCACAGTGGAACAAGGTGTTTTACTGTAAACTTCATTTCCTATCCAGCATCGATGTAAGGGAATATATGCTCAAAATTGAGCCAATCTCAAAGATCCTATAATTCAGTCAGGGCTAGTTTTGAGAAAGGAGATAATTTTATAATTTTATAATTTAGTGTCTCTGGTTTAACCCTCTTAGTGCTACCTTCTGCCAGTGGTACTAGCGAGAAAGGAGAAGAGTAATTTAATAAAATGTATCACCTTAGGAAAAAAAGGTTATGAAGTTATTGTTTTAGATATCCATATGAAGTTTTTTTTAGTTTGATATTAATTGAATTAGTTAATAATAATACTATTCTTTTACATCGTCTGAAAAAGAAGTGTAATTATTTCAGTCATACATCATACAAGAAAAAATATAATAAGTTATAGCGCTTTTAACTATGGTTTACGTATGAGCTGATATATCGGCCCGCCACACTTTTCGCCCGAGATGCAAAAGCCGATATATCAGCCTGTCTCACTAAAAGGGTTAACCATCTTTACTGAATCAACTGCAAGTTGAAGAGTGGAGCAGACATCTGGGTACAGACTAGGAGCAAATCTGGCTTCCTGGTAGCTTTTCATTTCCCTTAGGTCTATATTTGTAACTGCTTACCCTTGGATTCTGTTGACACTCTAAAAACAGGTTTTGCTTAAGGTAGTCCTGGCTGATTACTAACAACTAAAGAGTCTAAACACTTCCCAGTTGAAGAAACTGGGACTTCCCCTTCTGTTGCCCTGCTCATAAGATTACCTCACAGGTGATAACTGAGGAGTATGAGACTCATCAGAGTAATTAAGAATGAGAGCAGTGTAAAAAGTAAAAACATGATATAAAAGGAGAAAAACAATGTGAAAGGCCACTTAGGATTCTATGAAGAGACGGACACAGAAGGAAAGTCAGAAACCCAAATCAGCCTGCGAATAAAAAAGCCTGGTGAAATCCTTGCCATTTTTACACCATTAAAGCAAGATAACATGTTGTTGTTGTTTTTTCCATATGCACATGATGAGAAATCTTACCAGTAAATGCCATAGTATATAGCTTTATAACAGCACATTTTTCAAGACATGTCCATAAAAATCTATCCTAATTTAGAGCTTGTTTTAAATTCTTCCTATTTGAAATTAAGTGAAACATTAAAAACAAAAATCCCATAAAAAAAGATCAACTTTTAAAATCTATAAGCAATTAAGAATTTTAAAGAGATCAATATTTAACTATAAAAATATAATGCAAAAATCAACCCAGAGCAGCAGCAAAAATAATCGTTCCAAGCCTCTTTGTAACATAGAAGCAAAAAAGTTGTGAACTAAATTAAGAGAGTGAACATTCATTATTTTAACCAGTATTTACTTCATGGGCACATACTCTGGGTACATATACCAAAACTAAACATAACATCTTTAAAGGAATTACTAAAATTATAAATTGTTCAACTAGCATTCCAAAAAATCAATAAAGAACTAAATTAAAACAAGGTTGACTTACTCAAAGCCAGTTTGCTTCCTAAGATAATACAAAATAGGAAATGTGGGCTTTTTAACAAAACCAAACCTGAGAAAAGCCTTGTAAGAGGAAACAAAGTAAAATCTTTTATCTGATATTACATTCTTGAAGAAAGCAACTAATGCCTGTTTTCAGATGGGCAACACCTCCCTATTTAATGTAACAACCATCATCTATTCTATAGTATTACAGCTCTACAACATATTCTATATAGTATAACACTATTGTACATTATAGGGCTATAATACGTAGAATATAATTTTGTAATCAAGTTAGTAACAGTGAAGATCAAATTAGTGGTTAAAGTGGTCTATTTTACTGGGGGAGTGAGTTTCTTACCTGACTGGAGATCGAATCAACCAAAAGAAAAAAAAGCAAAACAAAAAACAGCTACTGATTCAACCTCTTTGCTTATTGCTGGAAGGGAAGAACCCTGACTCAAAGCAAATGGCGAGGCATCAGCTTTCACTGTATTCCCTCTCTGCTGCCCTGATGGTCTCAGGTGAGCTATACCTGTCATGCCCTCCTCTGTCTATACCTTCTTCCCACCCCTTACATGTCAATCTCCAGCCCCACAGAATCCTACCTGCTCTACTTCTCTCTACATTATGATGTGATTTTCTTTGTTTCTATCTCAAAATCTTGAAGGGACAAAGGCAGAGATCATTCTCCTTTGTGTTTTTTAAACTAATAA
>PVKE010020470.1:0-27470 GCA_004027555.1 Craseonycteris thonglongyai | reverse complement strand
TGTCTTCAGTGCATAGTTATTTCTATTTTACTTTTTGACAGATAGAGAGACAGAGACAGAGACAGTCAGAGAACCGAACTGTGGGAACTCCCCAGTTCAGCACGTGGGTCCTGCCTGGGCCGGAGCCGGGATTCGATCCTCGGTCCTCATGGCCTCAAAGCGAGCGCTCAACCCGCTGAGCCGTCCCGGCTTTCCCCTAATAATCCCTTCTTATAAGGTGAAATTTAAAGCTTAGCTCCAGCTCGTCTCACTCTGTTAGTCAACATTAGGGAATCAAGATGTTAGCTAGAGATGAGTGGATCAAAGGAGGTCCCTTTTGCTAGTAGCTATATGCCCACAGGTGCTTATGATAGTTCTGTTCTGGGGTCATGTTCATGGCACTCTTAGAGATAACATTTCATATTTCATTCTGAGCCCTGTGTAGCTAAAAATGATCTGATACACCAACATATGGAAGTACTAGAAAACTCTGCTCTACGGTTTATGTTTGTGGGAATGTGAATGTACTTACTAAATTTATTTGTCTTTACCAGGAATAAATGTCACTTCTCAGGTACACTTAAAGAAATGTCGTCATATTAAAAGTAATTGGAGATGACAATGAAATTTTAATCTTAAGAAAATTTTGGTATTGTATTTATATTAAAGATTTTATAAACTTGGATTTCTTTCTTTACAGGTGCTAAAGAACGTTCTGAAATCTATGAAGCATTTGAAAACATCTATCCTATTCTAAAGGGTTTTAAAAAAGCCTGAGTGTATCATTCAACATCTCACAGTATATTGGTTTGTGTATGTGCATAAGCCCAGCACAGAAAGAGCTGGATTTTTCTACCTTTAATTCTAGATATTACATGCACATTTTTACTTTACTTATTAAAGGGTGATTCTATGAGTAATCATGCCTCATAAATGAAGAAAACTTCTTATTCAAAATGACTTTTATGTTGTTTTTTTTAAGATTTATTTTGTTTTGACAGAGAGAAGGAGGAGGGCCCAGAGCAGTCTCCATAGCTGTATGTCATTATTTTTTGACATGGTTCCATTCCACAAAGATGGGAGGGGGCCATGCAGGGTGGGAACTGGGCTGGGGGCCTCCCGCATGGGAATTACACCCCCTTGAGCCAGAGGTTGAACCAGGGGTTGAAAATCAAACTGGGGGCCTCCCATATGGGAAGCACACTGCAGTTCAGCATATGGGTCCACATGGGCCAGGGCCAGGATTTGATCCTCGGACTCCAAAGTTGCAAGAGCTGAACTCGCTGTGCCATCCCAACTCCCCACCACCCCACCGCCGTTTTTAAAAGATTATGTTATTTAAAATATTTATTTTTATTGTTTTTTGACAGACAGAGAGACAGACAGAGAGAACGGGGAGGGCCCAGAGCAGTCTCCATAGTTGACAGCATTAGTTTTCCATATAGTTTCACTCCACAGGTGGGCGCGGGGCTGCGCAGGGCAGGAACTGGGCTGGGAGCCTCCCGCATAGGCCCCCGGCAAGAACTGAACTGGGGGCACACCCCAGTTCAGCATATGGGTCCGCATGGGCCGGCCCGGGATTCAACGCTTGGGCTCCAGGGCTGCAAAGCGAGCGCCTAACCTGCTGAGCCATCCCAGCTTCCCCAAGATTGTTATTTTTAAAACTGAACAAATAAACTTATTTCAGAATTTGAGATTTAGGGCCTTGCTAGAGTGATTATGTAGCATTAAAATTTAATGTTCTTCTCGTTAAAGAACAGTACATAATGTGTTCTCTCAAAGTTTATAGCAATATATAGAAATTTCAAATATCTGCATAAAATAGATACTATCTGTAATATCTAACAGAATAGAAATTAATGTGTCTATTTTTGCCTCTTAAAAATACTGAGTAGATGATCCAGGCCATCAGGTACAGGCATTGTGAAGGATCCTGTCAAAATACAAACGAAACATGAAAAGTCTGAAACCTTAAGAGAATCAAATATCCTTTTGTTTGAAACAAGCAGAGAAAGTTATTTCTCTCACAAGTTAATCTTAAACTTTCAGGAACCATTTAGATTTAGTGTAAGCAGTATTTTGAAACAGCATAGAAAATTTTTGCTGTGTACTTTTATAATCCTATTTAATTGTATTAAAACAGACCAAACAAGACTAAGAAGACAGAGCAAAGGGTTTAGATTCAAGACCTAATTCGTTTGTGGACTCATCAGCATTTGATGAAAATGTGAAAGTTAACAGGGAGGGATGTGACTAACATGACTCACACAATTCCTGGCTCCAAGTGGTCAGTGATTATGTCTTTCACTAAGATAGGAAACAGATTTGTGAAGATGGGGATGTGGGGGACGAGTTGTTTCCAACATGCTGAGCTTGTGGTGGCCACAGTATATCACTTGATGCCTAGCAGGCAGTTATGAAGTGTGGAACTTGGGAAAGAAGCTCCTGCTAGAGAGAGAATTTAGGACAGTCGTCCATTGACAGCCTATTAAAATAATCCTTGAGAATCACTTCTCTAGATAATTTGACCTATAAGACCACTTTTCTTTTTTCCTTCTCTGGTTTAGAGCAGGGGTCCTGGACCTATGACACTGGGGACCGGTTTCGTGGAAGACAATTTTTCCACAGACCGTCAGGTAAAGGAGATGGTTTCAGGATGATTCAAGTGCATTACATTTATTGTGCACTTTATTTCTATTACATTGTAATACATAATGAAGTAATTATACAACTCACCATAATGCAGAATCAGTGGGAGCCCTGAGCTTGTTTTGTTGCAACTAGACAGTCCCACCTGAGGCAAGTGTACAGCACAGGAAAGAGGCCCAGACAGAAGAAAATAAAGTAACAGGTGGGCCACATGTGGATTAAAATAAACGTTACATTCTGACTTAAAGACTGCCACCAGATGCAGCAGTGCAATTGAAGTACATCAACTCACTTTCCATTATAAAGCCTGCCACTCACTGATAGGGTTTTGATACAGTCTGTAAGCAACTGATTGTGGTCTCTGGGCAGCCAGACCTCTCTGCTACTGTTAATCTGTGTTTGCAGCCACTCCCAAGCTCAGCATCACTAGTTTAGCTCCACCTCAGGTCATCAGGCATTAGATTCTCATAAGGAGTTCAAAACCTAGATCCCTCACATGTACAGTTCATGGTAGGTTTTGTGCTCCTATGAGAATCTAATTCCACTACTGATCTGACAGGAGGTGGAGCTCAGGTGGTAATGCCAATAATTGGGAACAGCTGTAAATACAGATGAAGCTTTGCTCCCTTGCCCACTGCTAGTCTCCAGCTGTTTGGCTCCTAATAGGCCATAGACCATATTGGTTCATGGCCCTGGGGTTGGGAACACCTGGTTTTGAGTCATATTCAAATACTAATTACTCTGATATAATCTTCTGACCCACCTATTTACCCCTCCTCTTAGAAACTGGGAGTAAACCTATCTAGGTTAAATTTTACCTGTTCAAATTCTTAGAGTGTGGCCCTGAGTATAGTAGGAACGTTGGCCATTACTTTAATTAAAATTCTCTTTTCGGAAAGATGAAACATTGATTTCCACATTCAGTAGTATGGTGGTTTCCACTGGTTAGCTAGTATGGGTAAAGAATTGTCAGATTACTATTAAACGTATTTGCTTAGTAATTCTCACGATGTTGGTTAGGTAGATACTGTAATTATACCTACAGATGAAAACATAGGCACAGAGAAGTTAGGAATTTGCCCCAAATCACACATATTAAGGAAGTCGGTGAGCCAAAATTAAATTAAAATTAAACCGCATTCCAGGACTCAGCCCCCTCACCTAATCTTATTTGATCTAGCTGTAGCCAAGTTTTGAAACATCTATATAGAATTAAATAATTCCCCTTATTTTGTTCTCAGTCCGTTTTCCCAGGATCCTTAGGGCATCATATTACTATTTCTTACACAAGTTTGAGGCGTTGACTTGTAGCCTTGGTCTGATACAGCGGGTGATGACATTTTGTTTGGCTGATTCTCCACTGTAACGTAATACTCCCGGCTTCGGGCCCTGCTGCCCTCGGTGGACAGGAAAGGCAAGCGAGCCCCGCGCCGCCGGGGAGGCTGGGCAGGGGGTTCACCCGACCCCCGCCTGTTCTGCCGGCGCCACCCCAGGCCCCTCCTCCTCGCCCAGGATGCATCTGGTTGAAAACAAAATCCCACGTGACTGGCACTGTTCTCAGGCTATCATGGCGTCTCCCAGTGGGAAGGGAGCCCTGGCGCCGGAGGCTCCTGGCTGCGGGCCCCGGACGCTCGCCCGGGACCTGGTGGACTCCGTGGACGACGCGGAGGGGCTGTACGTGGCGGTCGAGCGGTGTCCTCTGTGCAACACTACCCGCCGGCGGCTGACCTGCGCCAAGTGTGTTCAGAACGGCGATTTCGTGTACTTCGACGGCCGCGACCGTGAGAGGTACGGCGGCCGCCACGGCCCTATTGTTCCTAACCCGGTGTCTTGTCCCGCCCGGCGGCTGGAAGCTGGGGCCTGAGGCCTGGGTCCGGACTCCGGAGCCCCGCGAGAGGAGGGAGCGATAGGGAGGGCAGCTGCCTTTCTCCCAGGAGACAGGGTCGGGGCCAGATGAGGGGAGATTTCTGTTTTCCCATAACCCAGGAGTCTGACTCCAAGGTACTTTTGGGTACTAGGGAAAACGGATAGATGGTGCCTCTGGAGAGGTCGTCCCCTGTTGCTGTAGAGTTGGATTCTCGGCAGTTTGCTGCATGCACTTTCATTCAAAGCTTGGTTTAACCTTTTTAAGTCTTCCAAATCACATTCATTCTCTAGAGGAGAGACCAAAAGGGAATCAAGTCACTGTTCAGGAGGGGTTCTGGTCCTGGAAGCCTGTGTCACAGATGGACCTTGTTATGACATGCTTACTCTAATGTGTGAACTAGAACTACTACTTAGTTGCTCCCTGCTTGTTTTGCGTGCTAAGTAAAGAGTTAAGGAATGTGTTTTGGCATTGTCTTAAAATCCAGAATGGGAGCTGTAAGTAAGACCTTACATAAGAGAATTGAATTTAGGAACATGTTTTAGCCTTGTTTTGAAATCAGAACAGTACTACAAGTCCTCGATTATGATCATTCAAAAATTAGTGTGATTAGCTGAAGGTTTTCTCACTCCCAGTTTGTTTCACTAACTTAGTGTCTATGATAGTAAGACAGCTAACATATTAAGAGTGAAAGTGCAGGTATTAATTTACGGTACAACAATCCAATGAGTTATTTTCCCCAACTTACATGAGGAAACTGCACAGTAGGTGCCTTGCCCTTGGTCACATAAGAAGTGTAGAGACTAGAATTGAAATCCAGACAGCCTGAACCTATGAGGGCTGTTTTCAAAAGTATCCAGCCATGTAATATGAAATATAGAGGCATTTATGGCTAATTTTTTTCCTGGAAAGCTCTTGTATATATCATGCACTTAATCACTGGAATGTACAATCTCTGTATTTGAAAATGTTTTCAGTTCATAGTAATCCTCTGACCATGAATGGAGTTCGTTTCTTTCTCTTTTGAGGACATTTGTATGGTATAATCTTTTTAGTTTATTGTTGTGTCCCATTGATGCATGCACTTGATGACTTCAGAAACTGCTGATAGTTTTAAAACTAAACAAGTTGTTTTATTCTAAGAAGACTAGTCATGAGATGGAAATGTGGAACTGATGGAGTTTTCCAAGGGTTTAATTCTGGACCTCTTTTCCATCTATACATTTTTGTGTGTCCATTATTATGATTTAAATATCATCTGTATGCTAAAGACTGCCAGACTAGTATCGCCAACCCAGACCTCTCTGGGATCCAGGAAACAGCTGCCTGCTCAATATCTATATCTAAATTTGTAGTAAGTATTTTCATTTTGGCAAGCTGAACTTATGATTTTCGTAAATCTGTTCCTCCCATGCTCATGCCAACCCAGTAAACGGTAACTTAATTCGTTTTTGGTATAGGCCAAAACACTTCTAGTCTTTCTGTACCCAGTAAATGGTAACTTCATTCTTTTTTTGGGACAGGCCAAAAAACTTCTAGTCTTCCTCTAGTCCTCTCATAACTTTATCTAACCCCATCAACAAATTCTACCCACTCTTCAATACCTATCCTAAATCTGACCCTTTCACCACCTAGTGGGCTGATCCACCAAAGGAGTATTGCTTCTCTAGTCTCTGCTTCCACCATTGCTCCCTTACAGTGTTATTTCCATATTGCAACCAGAGTTAATACCCCTCTTCCATTCCTCTGTTGAAATTTTTCATGGGTTTCCTGTTTTGCTCAAAAATAAAAAGCGAAAATCCTTACCCAAAGTTCTGTATTTGCCTGTTCCTTCTCCAATCTCCAGTTATTTTCCCCTTACCTACTCTGCTGCATACCACCGTGGCTGCCTTGCCAGTCCTCAAACACACCAAGAGCATTTCCACTCCATGGCCATTGCAGTCTCACTCAGACTTCCAGGAACTCTTTTCTCCCAGAAATCCTCAAAGCTGCCTCCTTTGTTTCCTGTAGGCCTCTGCTCATACATTAGAGAAATTCTTTTTGACCATTCAATTAAAATGGTAACTTCCTTTCCCAGCTAACCTGCTTTATTGTCTTCCATAGCCATCATCACCATCTTATGGCTTTATGTAATATGTCTAACTGCCATCCACTCCAAATGATGTAAGCTCTATGAGGAAGGACTTTATCAGTTTTGTACTCTACTGTATCGTCACATAGTAGAAACTTAATAAAGATCTGAAGAATGATTGAACAAATCTATCCCTCCTTCCCAAACTTAGCTTGATACTGAACCATTTCATTTTTATCTGCCAATTTTACTGTTACTAAAGCCAGAAGCCCAGGAGTTATCCTAGACTTTTTCTTTTTTCATATTCCATGTATCCAAATCACTGGTAAGTCTAATTGTATCTGCTCCAAAATAGATCTTGAATCCATTTACTTCTAGTGTAGACCACCATCATTTCTCACTTGGCCATTTATTGCTTCTCCTTTATTTTCTCATTCATACAACTCCTCTCCACCCTCCTCTGCCCCCCTCCTCCCAGCAGCCACTATAGAAATGTACTGGTAAATCAGGTAGTGTCATTGTTTTTGCTTAAACCTTTCTATGGCTTCCCACTGCATTTTAAAGAGAATTTTAAAAATTAAGTAATTAGAACATAAAAGACAAACAAATTCAAGCTCCTTACCATGGCACATAAAGTTCCATGTGATTTGGCTACTGGTTTGCTTACCTTCTAAAAAAATGTAGGCTTTAGGGGAAGCCGGGATGGCTCATTGGGTTAAGCGCTCACTTTGCAGTGCCAGGGACTGAGGATCGAATCCCGGCCCGGCCCGGCCCGTGCGTGCGGAACCATATGCTGAACTGGGGAGTTCCCCCAGTTCAGTTCTCTCTCTGTCTCTGTATCTCTCTCTCTCTGTCAAAAAATTAACAAATAAATAAAACTTAAAAAAAAAAAATGTAGGCTTTAGATTCATACTACATTGAATTGAATCCAAGTTCCACCACTTGCCTTGTAAGTTTGGAAAAGTTTCTTAACCTCACCTATGCTTATTTATTTCATTTCAAAAATGGTGGGTTATCAAACTTCATAGGTTTCTGGTAATTATTACAAAAGAGAATGGATTAAAGTACTTAGCATGATGTCCAGCATATATGAAGCACTTAAAAAATAAACTCATGACATACTCCTTCATATTCAGTGCTCCATAGTCAGGGCAAACACATGAAACTTTTCCACCCCTGGGCTTTTTTCTTTCTATTCCCTCTGTCTCGAACACTTTTCGTCCTGGTTGGCATCTTGTTTTTCAGTCTTAAATTAAATGTCACTTCCTTAGCAAGGCCTCCCCCAACTTTCACTAAGGTTGGATCCTACTTCCATATCTCCCCCATTATTTTCTGCCACAATACTCAGTTCCTTTGCAGGAGTCTCCAAACTTTTCAGCCCGCAGGCTGCATTAACTATCAAACAGCAGTTTGGGGGCCGACTACACACTTGAGGTCCAAATAAAAAAGAATCAAAACATAGATGTTGTTTTTAATTATTTATTTAATATTATTTTATTCAGAGAAAAAGGTCTCCACGGGCCGGATGAGAGGGCCTCGCGGGCTGTAGTTTGGAGACCCCTGCTTTTTGGTACTGAGCATGGTGTGTACAAGTATGTAATGTTATTTATTTGAGGCTATCTACATATAGAATGTAGTTCCATGAAGGCAAAGAGTTGTAAAATTGATGATTTGAGTTTACAGCTGCAAGAAGAAAAAAATACTAAACCCCAACCAAGGTAACAAGAATAAAATAACGATAAGGGTAGCCAACTGACAAAGAAAATGAACTGCAATATGATTGATACCCCTTTCTTTTGATAGCCTTTACTAAGTAACTTGTTAACCTGCGATGACTAGCCATGAAATCAGTTAGAAAAAAAAATGTTCTTTAAAGATGATAAGAAACCAGTTTATAAGTGAGTACAGGATTAAACAAAGCTTAATAGTTAAATTTTTTATAATGAAAGTCTCAGTTTCTTTGAATTCACTTTTGTGCTCTGACGTGCCTGATTTGAAAAATAATTTAATCTAAGGGAATAACCTATAGACATATTTCATAAACATATGAGAAAATTTTATTTTTTAAATTTTATTTATTTATTTATTTATTTATTTTTGACAGAGAGAGAGAGAGAGAGAGAGAGAGAGAGAGAGAGAGAGAGAGAGAGAGAGAGAGAGAGAGAGATACAGAGAGAGAACTGAACTGGGGGAGCTCCCAGTTCAGCATATGGTTCCGCACGGGCCGGGGCCGGGATTCGATCCTCGGTCCCCAGCGCTGCAAAGTGAGCGCTCAACCCACTGAGCCATCCCGGCTTCCCCTGAGAAAATTTTAAAGCTGAGAATTTGAACTTAGTTTTAAAACAACTGAGTGGTAAGTAGCGGTGTACATCCCATTGAGAAGATGTGTACAGTACTTATTTTCAAGATGACATTTATTTTCAAGTGACATTTCCAGATGAGTCTGCAGAAATGATTTGCTCTCAGGGATGTGCATAATCTCATTGAAATTAAAAAAAAAAACAAGCATTCAAAGGAAACACTGAATGTTTTTTCTTACAGGTTTATAGACAAGAAGGAACGGTTAAGCCAACTTAAGAACAAACAAGAAGAATTTCAAAAAGAGTGAGTTTTTATTTGGCTTTTTAATTTGTGGGGGTTATCTAGTCACCATCTGGTTTAATTCAGTGCTGTGTTATACCGATATATGTGTTGCTAACTTACTAAATGTAGAATACAATCTCAAAGTGTAGAAGAGCAGTGCATCTTGGAAAAGCAAAATAGGAGAGTTATTAAGTTTCTAGAAAATACAGGGACCAGTTCCAGTGCTTGGTACATGGTAGGCACTCAGTGACTGGAGGAGTGATCCAGATCCCTGGCCCTAATCATTGATATGTGGCAGATGAGTCCAGGACAGTCAGCATATTAGACTGAAGTGAGTGCTGGTGGCTCCTGTAGGACATTATTGCTTCCATTTACCTTTCTTTTTCCCTGTTGGCATTTTGCAAAGTGTGGTCTGCAGATCATCTATAACAATTCATTCACTGAGGTAATGGCTAAAACTGAGGATTCTTGAAATCCTGTCCTCAGCTATTATGATTCAGTGGGTCTGGGGGGAGGCCTGGGAATCCAAGTTATTAACAGATACTACTGATGCATCTCTCACCCTTTGGATTTGAGAATTATCCTATAGAACCTTCTGTCCCAAACTGACCTATAATCGCTGTTCTCCAGACACACCTTGCATCTGATACACATATTGACAAGCAGATAAAATCCTGAAATGCTCTGCGTTAGAGAAACCTGATTGGATTTATTTAACTCAGTCATTTCTCTAATTAATGCAGTTACAAAAACGTTTTATTTTTATAGAACACTTCATTCAGTGGAACAAAGTTTTGCATATACTGGCTTGTGCCATTTCTTTAGGAGATGATCGTAGCATTTACAATCATGAATTCTCTTGTAACTATTGTTAATTATGACTGGTGGAAATTGTTGATTATGACTGAATTTGTGACAAAGGCTCTGGCTGCTATGGAAATTTATTGTGAATGTTTATAGAAAGGCTCTAGGCTGTGTTACAAGTGCAAAAGGAAGGAGGTGAGAAAAAATTGCAGAGACAGGAAATTTGTAAAACACATTTAAATACTTAAGTCCCACTTTGGTATTTCTAGTCATTGTAAGACCTTATTTTAAAAAGTTGTTGATTTTACATTTTTGAGCTTCACAAAATTTTAAGAGCAGATTCTTTATATCTCTTCTCCATACAGAGTGTTAAAAGCTATGGAAGGAAAATGGATAACAGATCAGTTGGTAAGCTTTAAGAACTATTTAAATAATAGTCTTTATACTTGAGATTTCATATTTTTAAGTTGGTAGAGCTGAAAAAATCATTTTGAATTTAAATTTATTTTTGATCATTTTTGGCAGTCCTCTCTTTGAATTTATTTGTAGTGTGGGCTTCTAAAATATTGCATCTAGATACCAAAAATAGTGTATTGGCAATTAATTATGGAGACATCATATGAAGTCTGGCTTGACTTAGAAATAAATATAAGAATAATGGGCTATCCTTTTTGAGAAAATTTACTCATCATAAACATACATATTCTAGATGAAGAGTAATGATTAAATGTAAAAAATAAATTTAAAAATATGAAAAGAAAATATAGGAGTTTATGTAATCTGGGGATGAGAGGACCTTTATAAGCACAATGAATATAAACTGGGGAAAGTGCATATAACATATGAAAACAAGGAGTTTGCTTGATAGCACTTTTTTCTCTTTTGGTGGGAATATGTGTTGACATATTTGGGAGACAATTTGGCAGTGGTTTGTTTTTTTTTTTAATTGCACATGTGGTATATCTGGCAGTTTTCCTCCTAAAGAAATGCAAAAGGATGCAAAGATTTATGTATAAAGCTGATTGCCTACAGTACCAATAGCAAAGCTAATATATAAATGATCTAAATACTAATGAAGCAGGATAAAGTAAATAATTATGATACTGTGTAACTGTTAAAAAAAAATGTGATCAATCTACATGTACTGATACAAGATAAATTTTTTTAATGAAAAAACAAAAAGTAGGCTAGAATAAAGTATGATTTCATCTGTATATGTGTTTTAAATATAAATGTACTCTAAAAAATCTGAAAAGATACACACCAAACTAATTGAGATTACCCTTTAGGAATGGGAAGGAATCAGGTTAACCAACACTTTATTTTTTCCTTTTGTTTTTTTCTTTGTGATCTGTAAATTTTTTTTCACAATAATAAGCATCACTCGTAATTTTAAAGTAATAGCTTACAAAGAATATTATAATAGAAGTGAATTCTGTTCATCCTCCAAATATTGTAGAAACAAAATATGTTGTATGGACAAAGATCATAAAAGGATATTTATAAAGAATCCTGTACCTGTTTTTTTTTACATTTCCTGTATGCTTTTCTAGTTTTTCTATCAAAAACTTCAATATTGATTTTTTAAGACTAGTGTCTTTTAAAAATAAAACCATGTCATGCCAGTTCAGTCCTGAGTTCACCAGTCTTTGCGAATCTTTTTCAAATGTATCTCTCACTCCATTGGAGAGGCCAGCACTTTGCCTACCAGACCATCCCTGTAACCTTCTGTGTATCTTGTACTATTAGCCTACGTAGACAAATGTCAAACACTGCAAACATCTGAATGTTGTTTTAACCTTTTAATTAGCCACATTTATGGAGGCATTAGAGCATAATCAGACTTGTAAACTAACTGCTGGGTCACATTTATACTGCTCCTTTATTCACCTTGCAGGAGCTGTACCTAAACCCTGGTAATGTAAAATGGAAATTTCATGTTTCATATAATTGTCTGAGACTTTTCAAGAAATCTTACATGAGTTACACACTTTTTTAAAAACTCTTGTTTTATTGCAGTTTTTATTATTCTGGAAGTATTTGTTTATTGTATCAATGAGTTAATACAGTGATGTTAATGGTCTCTGTAACTAGCACTGAACATTTAGAACAGTGCATCAATAGAACTTTGTGTGATGATGCAGTTGTTCTATGTCTACATTAACCAATATGGTAGCCGTTAGCCATGTGGTATTGAGCATTTGACATGTGGGTAGTGTAAGGAACTGTATTTTTCAATTTTATGTAATTTTAATTGCCTTTTAAATAGCCACATGTGACCAGTGCTATTAATATATATTGGCCAGAGCACGTTAAGAGAATATCCTTCAACATTTTTCTTTATGCTCCTTAATGCTATACAGAAGAACTATGAATTTCTGTTTCTCTCTCAATTTTCTAGTGGGTTCTGTATTGAACCAGAATAAAATTTTGTTTTGTTTTGTTTTTGCAATCCACCGTAGTTACAAAAGCTATAATACATACAATTATATTGGTCTTTTCTTCATTATGCTTTCTAAGCTATACCTGAAAATAGGTAGTAATACCATGTAGATAATCATGTTAATTTAAGAGACTGTTTCTGATATTTATTGAATACTTTTTAAGAGATGGAAAATAATGTCCTGCAAGATGAGGATTGAACAACTGAAACAAACAATATGTAAAGGAAATGAAGAAATGAAGAAAAGTAAGTAATTTGACTCTCTCTCTCCAGCCCTAATATAGGGCTCATGTGAAATTTCATGAGATTAATAAACTAGAGAGACAGAAGGAGAGAGAGGAGGGATGGGAGCAATAGCAACCTGGAAAAGTTTACTGCTTGCTTTCCTCTTGGAAAACATTTGTGTAAGGAATTTTTATTTATATAAAGACCTTTAAATAACTTGCCACCTTTCTCAGTTTCAAAAGTTAAGGAATGTATGTTTCCCATTTTCCCTTAGCTAACAAGAATCCCAAAATCTTAACTTGGTACTTATTTATAAATTATTAGTTCATACCAGAAGCACAGAATATTGACTTTTTCTTCCATAGTGTGTCTTATACATACTTTAATCTGTATTTATCTTATATTTGTACAGTTCATACTTTATCATAGGCAATTGTCAAAATTTAAGGGAGTCCTCTTAGAAATCCTACATCCTTAGAAATACGTGTATTTCTGAAGATCAGTGTTAAGAATGAGTCACCATCATACCTTGTGAATCCCTTTCTTCTCTACTCATCAATTTTAGAAGCATTATTTTACAGTGATAGGTAATGGTGTAAAAGCTTGCTTTGAAAACGTTTGTCCTCAGAAAGTGCTCATGGAGTTTCGCAAGATTAATAAGCTAGAGAAACAAGACAGCACAATGAAGAGGCGCTCAGAACTACAGACAGCTGAGTGTCCTCTTAGGTTTTGCGTGGGGTTCTCCCAAGGCTCTGGTTCAACAGCAATGTAGGGACTCGTTACTTAACATTGGCTACCTCTTTCTCTATCCTCCCATGATCACACCAGGGGTTTTGCCACCAGGCATCTGAGAATCTCCTGAAACTGCTGGATTTACTGAGTATGTGCATTTCTCTGATAAACAAGTTTAAAACTTTAATCAGCTCTACTAGGTTCCTAACACCAAAATATTAAAGCAACAACCACAGAAAATAAAAGATATGGTTCAAAGTCAGTGGACCTATAACAGTGATTTCTATCCCTAGCAGTAACCTAGTGACCTTTTTAAAATCTAGAGAAACTTGGGAACCACCTGGATTTAGGAAATTATAATCTCATGCTTGGGCAACTGAGTCAGTGGCTCTTAAACTGTCTATAGTTAGAGACCAGTTTTTTTCTGTTTGATTTCCAGTTTATCATAAACTGATACCAATACTTTTCTAAAGTACAATTGTTTGCTAGAAAAATGATTGTGCACTTGAATGTTATGGCAGTGACAAATTATCGTGTCAAAGAAAAAAGTTTCTAAACTTACTCTGTGTTTCTATATTTCTCTTGTCTGATTGGTAAAGGTTTGCAGGTGACACTTTGAGTAGCGCTACTCTGGATGGTTCTGATGACCTGCCAGGATTGGGAACCACTGCTCTTTAGAACATGAATGCAGTCTAGTTGGCATCCTCACAACCTTTTGCAACAATTTTAAGGGAGTTAATGGATTCCAGAAGCTATGTGCATGGACTGAAGTCCATGGACTAAGAGCTTTCTATGCAATAGTCTTTCTTTCTTTATAACTTTGTTGTTGAAATATTAAATACACTCATATGTATTCAGAAAAGGGCATATTTCTCCAGTCTCTCTTGATTTCAGTTATCATGATACAGAATAATATGGCATTGATAAGACAGTTGGATTGTATGAAATTTCTGTATTAAGCAGACACAGTTATTTATCCAAAGAAGCAGGAATAAATTACAGCAATAAGGTCAACATTTTTTTGATGTTTAAGGGGAGATGGCATGGAGAGAACGTCAAACTAAACTCTGGAGTGCTAAGTCTTGCATTAGTGCCAGTTAGGTGACAGATGATTTCCTAGCTCCTGTGAGGATCATGATATCCTGCCTCCTGTGAGGGGTCATGATATTAAATTGGAAACTATCCTTGAGAAATCTAACTGCCATAGAACTCAGGGCTATGGCTAGACAGGTTCATTTGAGCACTTGTAAAGGTCCCAGGAGAGATCATGAAAATGAATGATAGAACCACAGATTTATCCTTTAGGACATTCACATTGAGCAGGAGTGGTAAGGAGATGCATCTAGGAAGAAAACTGTAAGAAGTTTTATGCCTGCAATGAAATACCTAGGTTCAGTGGTCCTCAGTCAAAGAGGGTGGTTTCAGTCCACAGACCAGACAGTTATCAGATGTTCATTTTACTCTAATCAGGAGAGGATGAAGCTTCAGTTGGATCTGGTATAAGCAACTTAAGATCCATATGCCATAAGTTTGAGGAGCAAGAGGTCTGGGAATGTTTACGGAGGAGGGCTTTGCTCAGTGAGTACATTAGAGCAAATAGAGAGCATTCCTAGAGAAATGTTGATTAGAACAGCAGGGTGGGAATGAATATTTAAGGAATGATGACTCGTTCAGCATCCATGCATCAATACACACATTTACTTAAGTAGGTCCACCTTGTGGAAAAGATCTGAAGTGTCTAGTAATTGAGCAAGACTAGAATGAATGGTGAGGAAGGGAACTGTGGGATATATAACAGGTGATCTGGAGGCCAAGGAATTTGGTCTGTATTTGATCAGCAGTGCAGAACCGCTGAGCGTTGGCTACAGCTTTTGAAGACTAAGCCAGTGAAAGAGGGCAAGAGTGGGGCCAAGCTAGAGATAGGCAGAATTTTTTGATGAGAGTTAGTAGGATTGTGATAGTAGGTATGAAAAAAAAAAAAGCCCAGGATATAAGGAACTGTAGCATAGCTCATGGAATTGACCATCAATGACTGAGTTCTGCAGTAGATAGGTCAAAAATAATCATGACTCCCCCCTTTTCTCTCTCTTACCTCTCAAACAATAAAAAAATAAAAAATAAAAATAGATAGATAAATCTTAAAAATAATAATAATCATGAAATAGAGAACCTAGCTTATAGCACATCAAGAGGAAAAGCTTTGGGGAAGCCGGGATGGCTCTGGATTAGGCGCTCACTTTGCAGCACCGGGGGACTGAGGATCGAATCCCGGCCCCGGACTGTGCGGACCCATATGCTGAACTAGGGAGTTCCCCCAGTTCAATTCTCTCTCTGTCTCTGTCTCTCTCTCTGTCTCTCTCTCTCTGACAATCAATCAATCAATCAATTAATTAATTAATTAATTTAAAGAGGAAAAGCTTTCCTGGAAAAGTAGTAAGCTTGCTTTTGATCTTGAGCCTCCGAAGTTGTTCCTAGGTTCTGTCTTAAGATTTTTACAACTTGTGTTTGGTACTACAGAGAAGTTTAGCTGTGAGCCAACATAGCAAGTCTTGGGGTCCAGAACCTGAAGGTACTTCATAAAAACAACATAAATCAGACAGGGTGGGTGTCTGTCTCCTTTCTTGGTTGTGTGGCCAGGCTTTTGTTGCCCTTGCACTACCTAAAATGCTGTCACATAGTAGGTGCTCACCAGTTAGGCTCTCCCACCCTGCTGGATGCTGCTACACTCCACTGTAACTCCCCAGAGCTCTTGGTCTACTTCTTTGCTGCATGACCATCTGCTGTGAGATTAGCCCTGAGCTCTCTGAATATAACCCAGGGCACACTTAAGTTTCTAAGGGGAAGCTGGGATGGCTCAGCAGGTTGAGCGCTCACATTGCAGCCCCAGGGTCAGAAGATTGAGTTCCGGTCCCGGTCCTGGCCCGTGCAGACCCATATTCTGAACTAGGGTGTGCTTCTTATCCTAGTTTGGTTCACGGGGGTGAGGTTCCCACGTGGGAGGTCCCTTGTTGGGCTCCTGCCCAGGTGTGCCTCTCATGTGGGAGGCCCTGCACATCCCTGTTCCCACCTGTGGAATGAAACAAAAAGTTTCTAAGGAAAATTAGTAAGTTTTGCAAACTTGAATTAGATCTCTTTTCTGCCCAACATGGCTATTCCTCAGCGTTTACAGTAAGAAAGTCAGGTACTGGGGAAGCCGGGATGGCTCTGTGGGTTAGGAGCTCACTTTGCAGCCCCGGGGACCGAGGATCGAATCCCGGCCCTGGCCCCGGCCCCGGCCTGTGTGGACCCATACGCTGAACTGGGGAGTGCCCCCAGTTCAGTTCTCACCGGGGCAAGACCCTGGTCCAGTTCCTGTCCTGTGCAGCCCTGCCCACCTGTGGAATGAAACTATGTGGATAAACCGATGATGTGCAACTATGGAGACTGTTCTGGGCCCTCCCCCTTCTCTCTGTCTTTGGCTCTGTATCTTTCTCTCTCTCTCTCTGTCAAAAACAATAAATAAATATTAAAAAAAAAAAAAGGAAAGGTACTTCTTTGCTAAAGTTCAACTTTGATAGTCATCGAGTGATTCTTACTAAGGTTAATTATTTACAATGGAGATCCAGAGTCCTTTTAGTGGTGGTCCCCTTTGCTTTTATGTTATCCACTTGAACTAAGCTCTCAGTTTTTACTTATGAACATTATCCAGTTAATTTTATTGAAGTTTTGCTTTCAGTTTAGGCTATAGAAAGACACATGCTTGTGGGGTGGGGTTCTGCCATACCCAGGAACTGTTTGTAGTGATAATTCTTGGGTATGATTTATTTTAGATTCTGAAGGCCTTCTCAGAACCAAGGAAAAGAATCAGAAGCTTTATACTCGAGCACAACGGCATCAAGAGAAAAAGGAGAAGATTCAAAGGCACAATCGCAAACTTGGTGACCTAGTAGAAAAAAAAACCATTGACTTAAAAAGTCACTATGAGCGTCTGGCAAATCTTCGGCGATCTCATATATTAGAGCTCACTTCTGTCATTTTTCCAATTGAGGAAGTAAAGACTGGTATGAGGTACAGTAAGCGAGTCTTTTGACTCTAGAACTAGATCAGATTCCAAAGATCAAGTAATCTTCAAGTACGTCAGCACCTCATTGGGCCTCATTCTGAGGCCATGGGTTTTCCTGGTAATGGAAACAAAGTCTTATCTGCTTCAGCAAACAGTCCACACTGACAGAGTTGGGGAGGTGGCCAAGGTGTGGGTGGTGGCCCCTGGAGGAGGGGCCCAGGTTTATGTACTTTTACAGAACTTCCCAATGAGGTGCTGATTCACCCCAATCTAGAACCATCTGACAGCTGAAGTCATCTGCAATCCCAGGGCTGTTTATTAATTGTATGCTGTGAGGCAGGTTCTTGAATCTCAAAGTCTTATTTTGTTATCTGTTAGATGGGGATAATAAATGCCCACTTCACAGAGAAATCATGAACTAAAATGGAAGAAGACACGTGGTGCTTGGGGTCTCTTACACGGTGTGCACAACATGATGACTTAGCCTTTCCTGGTAACTAGCCACTATTGAGCACTCAATACCATGAGTCTAGTCTTAGGCTATAATTAATGGATACCCTCAGGAGCCAATGGGCGACAAGACAGCGGTTCCCTGACTGGCTATTCCTCAGTCACCTAGGAGCTTTTGGAAAATAGGTCCAGAGGACACCTCCAACTTCCCAGTCCATCTCAAAATACTTTTATATTTTTAAATTTGCCCAGATGATGCTGATGAGCAGCCAGTTTAGAAAGTACCATTTCATTTGCTTCCTCACGAACCACTAGGCTGTTACAGTTGAGGACTTTTCTGTCTCTTCTGGTTGCCCTCAGTTTCCAGCATCTCCTCCTGGAATTGGACAGTCAGTGGACTCTTGTTAGTTGTGTAACTATTCTGCTACCTCTTTTTCATCTGTCCTTTCGTCTGTTGCCAGAGTTAGCTTCCTAAAAACTTAAAGGTCTGTTACTTCTAGTTTAAAAACCTCTCTGACTTTTACTAAGTAATTTTACATTAGCAATAGTTAGTAATAAAATTAAAAGGCAGATTCAAAATAGAGCAGAATAGAATGTTCAGAAATAAACCCGTAAGGTGGCTTTTTGGATCAGTAGAGTAAAGTTGGATTTACCTGAAAATTGGGACAAAGACTACTTACTGACCAGGCCAAAGGGGAGAAAAAAGCTGACAAAACAGAAACATTATGCCAAATTATATTCTTGTGGGCCAAGATACCAACATTAAACACATTGCAGTAAATAAAGACTAAGACATCATTCCAGATTTTAGGAAACTAAGGAGACTAACAACTGCATACAAAGTTTCAGAAAGGAAAATACAGAAAAACTTCCTCCTTTCTACCTGTGCTGTTTAAATTTTTCCTGCTATATTATGTTTTTAAAGACTTATTGTTTGAGAGAAGGTGAGAGAGAGAAGTGGGGAGGTCCGAGAGCAGACTCCATAGTTGTACATCATTAGTTGTGACATGGTGCACACAGGTGGATGTGGGACTGCATGGGGCGAGAACTGAACTAGGGGCCTCCTGCATGGGAGGCAAGAACCTTCACTGTCATCCCAGCGGTTCCCAGTTGCATCGCAGTTTAGCATGTGGGTTTGCACAGGTCAGGGCCAGGAATTGATCCCCGGACCTCATGATTGCAAGGCAAGCATTCCAACCACTGAGCTTTCTTGGCGTCCCTCTACTACTATGTATTATACTGTTAATTTTTTTAAGCCGATAGTTTTGAAGTTATCCCGATAATAAGATTTCATGTTCATTCACATTTCTTAAACTTCCGTGAGTGGGAGAAGGAAGAAGTAGCAGTACAGCTTAGAACTGGCCATAGTACTCTCGCCTTCAGTCTTATCTATGACAGCCAATAGGGTTTACCTTACATGTGTGTTGTGGCACAAGGGAAAAAGGATTAAGAACCACTGGCCTAGAGAACAGAATCTACACTTAATGTAGCATAGAAGAACCTTCCCAGTCTACCCATTTCCTACCTACTTTTCTAACACCATCTCCTGGTACCTCCCAAAGATATGCTGTGTTAACATGTATGTAATAGGTTTATTATTTTCAAATGAATTAGTAAATTTCTCAGCCCCTGGAAACCACTAAATATCAATAGATCCAACCCATATTCACATAAGCTCTTTGAGGTCCTCAGAAATTTGTAAGCATATAAAGGGATCTTGCAACCAAATCATTTGAGAACCTGGTATTTGAGGCCTTTGTTCATGGTGCCAACTTCCTCACACTGGTGTGGTCAACTGTACCACAGTTGACTTGATCTTCATCTCTGACAGCAGTCACTCATTGCATCTTCCAGGTTTCTGCATATCTGGCAAATAAATCACATACCCTTTAAAACCCAGTCCCTTAAACCCGTGTGCATTTTCTGTTTTTTAGAGATCCCGCAGATGTGTCTTCAGAGAGTGACAGTGCCATGACCTCCAGCACTGTGAGCAAGCTTGCAGAAGCCCGGAGGACGACTTACCTCTCCGGGAGATGGGTCTGTGATGATCACAATGGGGACACCAGCATAAGCATTACAGGGCCTTGGATCAGCCTTCCCAACAACGGGGACTACTCTGCCTACTACAATTGGGTGGAAGAGAAGATGACCACGCAGGGCCCTGGTGAGAAGCAAAATAGCCTTTGGAAACTTTTATAAACATATATTTATTTAATTGAGGTAAAATTTGCTTAACAAACTTTTAAAGTGAATAGTTCATTGGCATTTAGTGCATTCAAAGCATTGCACAACCACTACCTTTATCTAGCTCTAAAACCTTTTCATCACCCCAAGTGGAAACTCCAGTGCATGAAGCAGTCACTCCTCATTCCTCCCTCTTCTCAGCCCCTGGAACCTCTAATTTTTCTGTCTCTTATTGTGTCTATTCTGAATATTTTGTATAAATGGGATCATACAATATGTGGTCTTTTGTTTCTGGCATTTTTTTTTTACTTAGCATGTTTTCAAGGTTTATCCACATTGTATGTATCAGCATTTCATTCCTTTTATGACTGAATAACATTCGATTGTATGGAAGTACTACATATTGTTTATCCATTTGTAGATACACTGAAAACATACATATTTTAGATATTTCACTTTTGAGAGGTTGTTAATTGCTTTATTTATATAAAAATACTGTTTAAAAAGATGTATTTAGCCTGGGTCCCATTTGCATAGTTTTTAACATTGCAAAGAGTGTGTTTTAACAGTCCTATACGGAGACTGAATATAGCAATAGAGAAACCCTTCAAAACTCCTATACCTTCTCTTTGGTGATGGATTGTTACTTTAGCCAATTTGTGTGCTTAGCCTGTCATGCACAGTGCTGGTGATACAAAGGTGATGTCACCAAGACAGGTGTAGCATTTTGCCTTTCTAAGGGGAAAAGGACAGGAAGCAAGTAGTAGTAATCAAAAGTGCCATGCACTGTGGGCAGAACCAGCAGTGTCATGGGGTGGGGCTACAGAGGAAGCAACTGCTTTCCATAGGGTAGACAGGGGAGGCTTCTCTGGGAGGTAACATTAAGTTGGGCATTATTTGTTCTGAATAAATAATTATCAGGCCCAAGCAGTTAAGACTTTAATGTCATTTAGGCCTACTTTCCTAGGTTACATTTCACTCAGCAAAACCATAAACAGTGAAACAGTAATGTCTGGCCATGGACCTTCTATTAGTAAGGAGTAAAACATAACCAATAATGTAATGATAAAATTAGAAATCGTAAAATGTAAGTTCATTCATATTTTTGTTGAAATTAAGGTTGTTTTGTATGTGATTGTTTTTTTATACTTTAGACATGGAACATAATAACCCTGCTTACACGATCAGTGCTGCGTTGTGCTATGCGACTCAGCTGGTCAACATTTTATCTCATATACTCGATGTAAATCTTCCCAAAAAGCTGTGCAACAGGCAAGTAGCTGAAGGTGGTGACATTTTCCTTGTTGCAGACTTCTTGTGTTCCTTTGTGTTCTTATTTAGTCTGATTAAATCAGAAAGAAGAATTTAAGTGTAACCAAGACAGAAAAAGTCTGAGTGTAAGATGCTAAGATAAATTTCAAAAGCCTCACATGGTGCAGATTTGTGTTATAATTGCACATGAAGTTTTTGAGAAGACCACAGAGAATTCTACCACTTGAAAAAATCATTGAAAGAAATATGGGGATATTCAGAGTGTATGCTCATGTGTAAGAACTGGGTAAATTGAAACACTTAAATTTTTTTTGGTTTTTTAAAATAAAAAACAAGTGGTTTAAATTTTTTTTTAATATAAAAGTTTACAGGCTACCCACTTCCTACTAAGCCCTTCGTAGCCCCCTCGTTATCCTTGTAGTTCAAGCAAATATAAATACGTGTGGTTACCATCTCCCCCGCTTTAAGCACAAAAGGTAGATACCGTGCTATACTAAGGTGTTTTACACCTTGCCCTTTAAGTTCTAGATGGTGACAAGTGCTGTGGAGAACATTACAGCTGGGTGAGAGAAGGGATCTGGAGGTAGGGAAGGGCTTGCTGTGTTTGAGTGGGCAGTTGTGTGTGATCATGGTGAACCTGAGGGAGGAAGGGAGCAAGTCATATGGGTCCCAGGGGAAGAGGCTGTGGCAGAGAGAAAGGCAAAGCCCTGAGAAGAATGAGCTGCAAGAAGAGCGGTGGAGACTGAGGGCAGTGAGGAAGGTGGGGTGCAAATTGTGTGGGGCCCTATAGAGCTATTGTAGTCCTTCAGCTGTCACTGCATAAAGTGGACAGTTGCAGAGTTCTCCTTTGTACAAATACTCTGGGATCATACCAGTTCTCTATATTTCATGGGATAATCTTATACATTCATCATTTCATTAGTGTACAAGTATTTGTGTAGAACAGATTTTCAGAAGTGGAATTGCTTGATCAAAGGGTATGTACATGTTATTTTTAAAGATTCAGTGAAATTGGTCCATGAGGACAGTTCACTCTTAGAAAGTTTCTAAGTACAAATTTTTAAGAAGCAAAGGCCAAAAGGGATATGTTACACTGAACTATAGTGTAAAGCATACTCATCACAATTTATATTTTAACAAAGAATTTCCTGAAAATAAAAAAACAACTTTACAAATTAGATGTTTATTTTACAGTGAATTTTGTGGGGAAAATCTCAGCAGACAGAAATTTACTCGAGCAGTGAAGAAACTGAATACAAACATTCTTTACCTGTGCTTTTCTCAGGTAAGGAAAATGTGCTGTGAACTAATTTTTAATTTCTTATGAGACTGAAAATACTAATCAATTTTTTGCTTTTTCTAGCATGTAAATTTAGATCAATTACAACCACTGCATACGCTCAGGAATCTAATGTACCTGGTCAGCCCGAACTCTGAACACCTAGGCAGGTAAGAAGGGTGTGTGTTGCTTTTCTCTAGGTAGCACTGTTGTGACTACTTGTAAGCAAAGTTGTCATATTTTGGCAGAGTCCAGGGGCCAGTTCTTCAGCCCCAAACTCTCCTCAAGATACAAAAATAACAGTCCTACACAGAAGGAAACAATGGTTGATCATACTTGAGCCATTATGGTCCTTACGTAATTATTTCTCAGAGAAAATTAACATCAAATATTTTTAACCTCTAAAGTGGAATAGAATAGCTGGGAGTTTCTGGAGTGGGGCCACCTGTGTTGTCCCTGAAGATCAAACGCCATTTCCTTGAGTTCACATCTTTTTTATCTAGTCCTGCCTGGTGTCTACCCTATTTCTTCTGCATTTTCTTTTGTGCCTTCTCATTCCTTCCCATCATAACAGTTCTTCATAATTCTCTTTTTGTCACTAACTCAATCTGGCTACCATTTGTTGAAGATAAAGGTGTGAGATGTTTAAGGTGTTAAGGAACTTAAAATTCATTAGCTTAATAACAGGACTCAGTAACAAAAAAGAAAACCAGGACTGATCTGTAGGGTCTTTTCAGTCTCAGCCCATGAAAACATGAAGCTTATTTTTGGTACCATCCAAGTGTCCCTTCTCTGAGGGATGCTTTTTTCCCTTGTTCTTGGCAGTCTGTCCATACATTTCTGCAGATATGACTTGGTTGATGTATTCGTACTCTTGAAAGAGGACAAAGACACATAAAAGGTGGGAAAGTTCTTGTGGGACTTCCTTTCATTCCATTTGCTTTGACTTAGACCCCTTTGGAAAAAGCTGTTAACTCTCCAAGAAACTATACATACACCCAGAATTTTGTGCCATTTTATAGGGAGTTCATGTCCCTCACCCCGAAATTCCATTCATTATTAGTTCAGGAATCACAGAAACCCATTAGAAATCCCAGTTTTAGTGGTTGATTTCTGTGGGTTTGCTTGCCAAACTAAACTCTCTGTACCTTATTTGTAAAGGGTTCAACATTAGAAAAGTTATCATTAATAAGAACTAATATTGGCTGGCACTGGGCCATCTACTTTATATATTTTAAATCTAGGTAGGATTGTTATTTTACAGTGGTGAGCATAACAGAGGCTTAGCATGGTCAAGTAACTGATGCCCATGGTCAGAGCCAGTAAGAGGGATGGAGACAGGTTCCCAACACACATCTGGCTCATTACAAAGTAGCACTCATGCTTTTAACCAATGAACATTACATCATCTCATTAACAGATTAAAGAATAAAAAACATAAGTCCAACCCAGAAAAACAATGAATAAAGTTCAGTTCCCATGAATAATTAAACTATTGGAAAATTGAGATTATTAATAAAGGATATCTGCCATAAACACACAGCAGAACCTATACTTAATGACATTACTTACATGGATTTTTTTTTTTTAAGATTTATTTTATTGTTATTGACAGAGACAGAGAAGGGGTGGGGCCCAGAGCAGTTTCCATAGTTTGTATGTCATCAGTTTTTGACATACTTTCATTCCACACAGGTGGGCGGGGGCCCTTGAGCCAGGGGCCAAACCCCGAGGGGTGAAAACCAAACTTGGGGCCTCCCACATGGGAAGCACACCCCAGTTCACCATATGGGTCCTCATGGGCCAGGGCCAAGATTCAATCCTCAGTCCCCAGGGCTGCAAAGCGAGTGCTTAATAACCCGCTGAGCCATCCTGGCTTCCCCTGCTTATGTGGATATTTAATAGAGGTTTTCCCCTCCAGTAAAGAAAAAACTAGGATGCCTGCTGTCACTGGTATGTTAACATTGCTCTGGAGGCCCAGCTAAGGCAAAACATTTTAATGAAGAAGTGATGTGTATTTATATTGGAAAGAAAGAAACTAAGCAGACATTATTGTAGACCTTATGATTATTTAACTGAATTTCCAAAAGAACCAAGAAACTTAGAAATGATAGTACTGTATGGTGACGAGATATATGATCAGTATACACAAAAGCATTTGCTTTCCTTTATGCCAATAGCTTGTTTAAAAATGCAGTGGACAAAAGGTACCTTTAGCTGTAGCAACAAAAACTATAAATTATAGAGGAATAACCTTTACAGAAATATATATAAACCTATTTAAGAAAATTATGTAACTTCAAAAAGAATTATTCAACATGTAATTCTTGAATGTCTGCCAGGTACTTATGAGGTGTGGGACTGAGTGAATAAAGGCTCAAGACAGTGAAGAAAGACCCTTATGATTTTCTAGGATGGGAAAGCTTGCTATTGTAAAAACCACTTTTCCCCAAAAGGAATACTGATTCGAATTTTTTTTTTTTTTTTTTTAAGGTTTATTTTATTGTTTTTGACAGAGTCAGAGAGAAGGGGGAGGACCCAGAGCAGTCTCCATAGTTGTACATCATCAGTTTTCAATATGGTTTCATTCCACACAGGTGGGCAGGGGCCATGCAGGGCGAGAACTGAACTGGGGGTCTCCTGCATGGGAAGCACATCTTAGTTTAGCATATGGGTCTGGATGGGTTAGGGCTGGGATTTGATCCTGGTTCCCTGGGGCTGCAAAGCGGGAGCTTAACCCTCTGAGCCATCCCGGCTTCCCTGATTAGAATTTCAACAGATATTTCATGGAACTTTGACAAGCTGGTTCTAAAGCGTATGCAAAAGCAAAGTCTGCAAGGAAATTTTGAAAAATTGTAAGGGATGAACGTGGCCCCTTTTAAAACATAGTATAAAGGTACTTAAAACAGGGTGCTGTTAGTAAGCAAATACGTGGAGCAATTAGAGGAAAAGAATAAACAGTCCAGAATCAGATCCTCTATATGGGGGAATATGAGTACTGTCTGGAAAAAAATCTAGACAATATCAGTATAATAACAGTTCCATGACTGGATACTTTCTGGACAGCCCTTGTATAATATATGGTAGGAGTGGCCTGTTGAATTATTACAATGGCTCAATGGTGGTGAGCCAGTTGGCTATTCATATGGGGGGAAAAGTTGGATTCATACCACATTCCATGTACAAAAATTAATTCCAGATGGTATAAAAGACCTTAATTAAAAATAATAAAACTATAAAATAACTAGGAGGAAAGATAGTATTTTATAATCATAGAGTGGAAAGGGAATTCCCAAGAAAGCCACAAAACCCAAAAATCATAAAGGAAAGGTGTTAAAACATTTTACTGTATAAAAACTCTAAATGTCTCTTGTAAAAGGCACCATGAACAAGGTTAAAAGACTAGCAACTGATATGTTTTACAATCTCTATAAGAGACAATAGATTAAAATCTAGACTACTTAAATCTTTCAATCAATAAAAGGCAAACAACCTAAAAGAAAAATAGACAAAAGTATTCAAGCATGCAGCTTACACAAAAGCAACTAGTCAGTGTTCAAAATGAAAGAAAAAAAAAAATGTTAAGCCTCAATCAAGAATAAAGAAATGCAATTCAAAACAGGTTTACATTTTTCATCCGTTGACAGAAAAGAAAGGATTGATGCTATCTGGTGTTAGGTGGTGGTTTAGGAAAATAAGCAGTCATATATACTAGGGGTGGATTTCCTTGGAGGATCTGCAGTTTTCTATGGACTTGCCTTTGAGTCAGCCCTCCATTCAGAGGGCTCCACCCTACAGAAGAAGTACACGTACACAGCCAGGCTGTTGTTATATCCAAGTTCCTCGTCTGAGTCAAGAGGTCAGAGCTTCAGATGTCCTCCTTTCATACCTGCCTCAGTCAGGCTTAAGAGTGATTGGTAATGAAACTGGGTGGGACTTCCTGTTTCCATTGAGTATAGCTGAAGTGAGGATTCCATTCTGAATCCAATATAACCTTCTTTCTTTGAAATAAATTCAAAGAAATTTACAGAAAAATCCCCCTCCCCCCCCAAATAGTATAAAGACAAATACACCCTTTACCCAAATTCACCTGTTAGTATTTTACCCATTTGCGTTATCATTTGTGCAATTTCTCATACTTTGTCTCTGTAAGTACACACACACAAAATATTTTTTTCTGAACTATATATGTTACATATATCATGGTTTTTGACCCCTAAATGCTTCAGTGTATATTTCCTGAAAATAGGGATATTTTCTTAACCAAAGTACAAGTATCAACGTCACAAATGAAGCATTGGTATAAAACTTTAATCTACTTCCCATATGTATATTTTGTCAAAGGAACAGATAATGTCCTTGATAGCATTTCCTCCCTCTAGTATAGGATCCAATCTAGAGTCAAGTGTTGCAATTAATTGCTATGTCTTTTTAACCTCCTTTAAATCTGGAACATTTTCATAGCCTGCTTTGTCTTTTATGACATTAATACTTTTCCTTTTTTATTTTTAAATAGAACTTTCATTTTGAGGTTGGATATTTCCTCACATTGAGATTCAGGTTTTGCATTCTAGGCTGAACACTGCCTACACAGGAGTGTCTCCTGGATACCATAGCTCGATGCCCACAGTGGTTATCTGTCCCTTATTGGTGATGTTAATTCAGTCACCCAGTCAAGATGCTTTCTACCTTCTCCATTGTATAATTCCTAGAGTTTTCTCTCCTTGCGCTGTGTGGGAAGAAACTGAGATAATGCAGTTATCTGTCCCCTAATCAGAACCACTACGCCCCCCCCCCCCCCCCCACCCTTACAGTTAGATTTAGGGTTAAAATGAGTGTTAGCGTTAGGGTTACTCTTAGAGTTAATTTTAGGGTGAGGTTGGCCACTAAAGC